>AYEL01085765.1:0-123884 GCA_000484575.1 Olivierus martensii
TTTAATTATCATTATTATATATATTATTATATAAATAGTGAAAATGAAAAGAAAATTGGCATGAACACTTGATTACTTGTTAAAACTGAATATATTTTAAAATTATTTAAGTAAATAAATTAATTATTGGAGAAAGTATTTTTAAATAAATCAATAATATTAATTACTAATAGAGAGTAATATAAATTCATTTACTTTATTCTAGCACTTAGGTAGGCTATAAATATCTTTACAGTTATTGTGTAATTATAGAAATGTTTTCGGTCTATCCGACTCTCTTCAGCTGTATCTACACTAAACAAATATATTATATAGACTTTTAACAGTTAAGCATTCTAATAGAACATTGTGGATTCTAATGTATATTTTTTTGATTTCTCTGAGAGTAATATATATATATTTAATCATTAATAAGCAAAAATTTCAAATTTCAACTAAAACAAAATTTAATATTGAAATTCAACAACTTAATTTGAGATAATATTTTACAAATTTATCTGATTAATTTTTGCTACATACTTGAATTTTGAATAAAAAAATTGAGAAGAAATTATTTAGGCCTATATTTTTTATTTATTGTTATTTACAAAACTAATTGTAATTTTTGGAAATTTCTTACATTTGACAGACTTTCTTCATATATTATATAATTATTAAACTATATTTGATATTCAATTTTTTCAATCTCTTATAACAGGAATAAACTTATATAATGATAAAAAAAAATTCAATTTAACAAAATCATTCTTTAATATCAATTTAATAAATAGGATGCATATATTAATTAAATTTGATTAACCTACCTCATTCCTAATAAAATTTTCTTTATTTTTAGTCACATTTTTTATTAATCAATATTTTGCCTTTTAGCTTAGCTGAGATAATTTTAAAAATTTCTTCTTTAAATTTAGTTTAATTCAATTCATCAAGTTAAATTCATTAAACAGTTACATTTAAAAAACATTTTAATTAATGAATTACTTTCTTGAAATGCACATTTAGATAACTTACTTAATTCCATAATTTTCTGAAAGCTGAATTATGCTGTGATATCTACCATACACTTATCAATATTATGACTGTTGTGCATCAGAAAACAAAAATCGATCATAAATGAGAAACAGCATTATTGTAAAGAAATGTAAACAAGTCAGTGCTTTTATTGATTAGTAATATATTGATTTTTCAATGTAATTTTGACTGATTGAGATTTTTCTAAAAGTATATATAGTATAATTAGCTAATTAACATATGATTAATATATGATAATATTAATCATCATATATTAATCATGCTGATATTAATAAAGATCAGTATTTAGTTTCTTAAAATTTATATAAATATATATTTCATCAATAATTCCTATAAGATTATGTCTCTCAAAATCATCACCACAAACTCAACCTTCAAGCAGAAAAATAATTAGTTGAGGATAATTGAAAAGATTTGTTTTCATGCCTGAAGGCCATGTTGTGTGATGGACTTTGATAACAGATTTCAATTCAGCTTTTTAATTATATGATAGAAAACAACGGAATAAGTAATTTTTTTTATTTATAATATAAACAAAACATAATAATCAAACTACTTTTTGTTGAATAAAAAATTTATATTTAGTATATAACTTAAATCTTTTTCTATCATATTCATAAATTTGAAAATTTAAGAATTTTCATTTATGAATATGATTGAACATAATCAATAAAATTGTATTCCTATTTTGATTCTGTTATTTTCAGCTTTATAAAATTTATAGTTAAGTTTGTTTCATAATTTAACTATTGCTATGCATTTTAACATATTGATTAACTTATTTATTTTTTGACTGATAATTATTGATGATTACTACCTAAAATATTGTTCTAGTATAAACTGAAAACAGGCAATTTTGAATTCCATTAAAGGCATGAATATATAGGAAAATTTTTAAAAGCACTTCAGTTTCAATTCTTTATCCAAAAAATCTACTTACATTATTGGATATAAATAACACAAGGACAGATGCAACAGGGAATAAATGTGACTGTGTTATCCTCTTAATGAAATCTTATTTTTTTTTTTATTTCATACATATTTAGTTAATAAAATATTTTATCAAAACACAAACAAACAAACACACACAAACAATATATATATATATACATATATATATACACATGTATATAAATGTATGTATGTATACACTTGCACACAATTAATGAAACACACACACAAACAAACACACACACACACAAACAATATATATATATATATATACACATGTATATAAATGTATGTATGTATACACTTGCACACAATTAATGAAAATTAATTTAGAGTATAAATTATTTAATATTTTAAAAATCTAGATAAAAGCTGATCATCAAATCATTAACATTACAATACTAAAATACAGTTTAAAAAAATTGTCCAAAGAAATTTTTTTATATGAATCGTCCTCTAAGTTTTTCTAGATCATTTTTTAAAACAATTTTTTTATTAATATGACTTTATTAAAATTTAAAAACTAGAACAATAAATAAATGTTATACTAATATTTGCAATATAGTCTTTTTTTTTACTAAAGTTTTGTAGTGATAAACTGATTAATGTATGATAATATTAATCATCATATATTAATCATGCTAATATTAGCAAAGATCAATATTTAGTTTCAGAGATATTCCATCTATAATTGGATACTTGCAAGGAATTTATTTATTGATTAAAAGTAAAAATTTTGACAAAATATGTAGACAAAGTTTATTAACAATAATATTTGAAGTTTAACATTTGGATTCTATTTAATATCTGAATTATAAATACGTTAGTATTTATTCAAATATTGGATCATAGATGATCTTTTGCATCTTTTAGGAATGTGTGATAAAAGATTGAGAGGGAAAGTTATGGACACAAGAATGATGAGAGATGCAAATATAGACTTGGATCATTATCTGGTGATTTCTAAGATATAAATCTACTAAAGAAGATGGAAAAATGTAATAAGGAAAAATAATATGGAAATCATGTATCACCCTTCTTTGTACCTATTCTCACTTCACCAACCATTTCTCTTGCAACACACCTTAAAATGTGTCCATTCTTTCTCCATATTGCTTATATTCTCATCCACTCAACCCATCATCTCACACAGCTTCTTTTCATATATTATTTGCCTCACAAATAGATCTCCACATTCAAAACTGGAGATCTATTTGTGAGACAAATGATATATGAAAAGAAGCTGTGTGAGAAGATGGTTGGTGAAGTGAGAATAGGTACAAAGAAGGATGATACATTATGGAATGATGAGGTGGCTCATGCTATGGCTGAGAAAAAGAAAGTATTGTTTGGGAATGTTAAATGGAAATGTAAGGGGCAGATGAGTATAAGAAATGTAAGAGTGTGCAAAAATAATGAAAGAAAGCAAAGAGAGAATAGTGAGAAAGAAAGCGAGAAAGAGAGAGAATAAGAAGCTGCAGAATAATTTTGAAGGGAATAAAAAAAGAGAAGGGAAAGGATTAAATATTCTGGAAGTATATGAGAAATTTGAGAAGAGAACAAAATACGGGTGTGTCTGGTGTGAAAGATAAAAATGGTAAACTGCTGTGAGATGAATCTGGGGTGTTGATAGATGGAGGGAATAGTTACAAAAGCTTCACAAACCTATTGGAGAAAGGGATGAGGGTGAAACTGAGGGGATCAGGATGAATGTTATGAATGATTAATGAGCATGATGAGCAAATCAATGAAAAAGAGGTTATGAGTGCAATTGGCAGATTGAAGTAAGAGTCCTAGCATGGACTCTTGCCACATTATGAATGTGATTGGCAAATTGAAATCTCTTCTTCATTGATTTGTTCATCAGCTGATATATATACTGTATATATACCGGGTGTTTTTCTTGAAACCAAACACACTGATTTTTGGCATCGAGCCAATTGCCTATATTAAACCAAGAGCAAAGAATAATGGAAACCTTCAAACTGCCATGTGCATTGACAGACTACAACATCAAAATCTGGAACCTATGGAATCAAATGGAAGCAAAAGTTTCTTATTTATTTGAAAGCTTTGAGAAAAGAAGATATCCCAGAATATGTAAAGGTAGCTATTCTTTTAAATTGTATCGGAGACAAAGGATTGGACATCTATAACACTTTCAAAACTGAACAGATATCAGCACTTGAAAATCTATTAAAAGCTTACAATAAGCATTTTCTACCCAAAAAAGTAATTCCAATGGAAACTTTCAAATTTAATAATTTAGTACAATCCAAAACCCAGACAATTGAACAATACCTTACAGAATAAAAAAAACAGGCAAAATTATTAGACTTTAATTTGTCAGAAACCAGAATGTAAAACAATCTATGAAAATAGAATGATAAGAGATCACCTTATTCTTGGTATTTTTGATAAAGAAATTCAAGTTAGATTAATCCAAGAGTCTGATATCAATGTAAACAAAATTATTGAATATAGCAAGTCTGTAAAATTAAGTAAAGAATATTTAAAACTATTAATAATGAAGAGGAAGTAAACGTAATAAAGAATAGTAAGAAGATAAAATGCACAAAATGTACATATGAACACTTTCCAAATAGATGTCAAGCATACAAAAAACTTGTGCCATTTGTCAGCAGATAGGACATTTTGCTAAAAATAATGATCCTGCTTGCTTTAAAAATAATGATCAAAATAATATGAATAAGAGAAGACTAAGTGAAAAGAAAATAACAGAACTACAAGAAAGAGCAGAACTTATAGAAGATCCATCTAAAGAATTTTATATAAATCGAATAAATAATAACCACTCATGGTACGAAAAAGTGTGTGTTGAAAATACTCAAATAACATTCAAACTTGATTTGGGATCTGACTATAGTATTTTACCAAAATATATATTCAGTAAGCTATGAAATAAGGCTATCTTAAAGCATTGTCCCGTAACTCTTGTCTCTTATGGAAAGTTTAAACCAATAGGTGAAATGGTTCTCAATTGCCAATACAAAAAACAAAGAATATTAAGTTCATTATAGTAGATTTTCATACTGAACCATTGCTTGGTTTTAGTGACTGTTTAGCTTTCAATTTGATACAAAGACTTTATATTATAGATACCTTCCCACAGTCTAAAGAAGAAATTTATGAATTATATAAGAATGTCTTTGAAGGAACAGGCAAAATTCCTGGCTTATGTTCAATTGAACTTACTGATGATGCTAAACCTATCATTCAGTATAAACGTACAACAAACTAAAAAAACTCAGAAACTAATGAAAATCAAGAAAAGAATGAGAATCAATTTGAAAGGATACAAGGAAATCTTAAGAGACATTCAAAAGATATTTCCATAGAAAGGAATAATTTTATTAGACCAAGGGTACACAATAATAATGGATTTAGGAAAACTGGATATGGAATGGATTCTTTTTCATGCCAAACTAAATCAAATTATTCTGAGACTATAGAAGAGGGCAAAGAGGTTCCAGGTTAGGTACAAGATTTAGTAATTATCATGGAAGATATAAACCATTAAATAGACCTGTATTTCTTAATAAAAGAGAAATAGAAGATGTGAATTACTATCCAGGATTTAAAAGAGAAAAACCTAAAGAAGCCAGTAAAGATGATGGATTAATAAATCATCAATCACTTTATCGAATTAGTTCCTGCAATTATGGAAGATGAAGAAAGTATGCTTAGAGAAGCAATTCAACTTATTGAGAATTTAACTCTTTGAGAATTAATTTAACTTAGAGGAGCAATTACTGTATTGAGTTTATTGCTATAAAGTGCTTGTTTTAAACTTGCTATTATGTAAGAAAATGTTAAGTCTTAAATAGAATAAGCATGTAATATATGTACAGCTGATGAGGATTGAATAGACTAAAAACATTTCTGTGACTTTATAATAACTGTAATATAAGATACATTTTCTGGACTTGAACATACAGCTACAGGGCTCAACTCTCAAAACAACGGTCTACGGGAAACCCACATACCAGGCTATTGTAATACCTAACTGGTCCAATGACCCTATTGGCTACAAGAAGGCGGCGTTTCGTAGCTACTACTCAAGAGTGCTAACATACTGCTCTGACGATCATGACTTATTACAAGAACTGCGGTACATAGAAGATATAGGTAAATGGCATGGCTACTTGAAATCGTTCATGAGGCAAATTTTAAATAAAGTTAAAGCCAAAATTGAAACACCCCGGCAGAACCAGCTAAGTAAAAGAATCTTTGAACACAAACGTGACATTAAACAAGCCAACCTATCAACATCCCTAGCAATTGAAGCTTATAATAGAGATTTAACGATACTTTGGGATGAGGCAAGCATCGTAAGACTGGTAAAGCCAGGCACAATACCTATCGTCACGGAGTCGTTAGAAATTTTAAAGAGAAGTAAACAAGAAAACCTGGTAAATGACAAAATAGCTTGGGATCCACCCTGCCCTTGGAGATATATGATTAATAAAGAAAATAATTAAGACTTTTTCATATTCTAATTATATATTGTTAAAAAATGTTTTTCTTGTACATTAATATGTATTATATTTTATTAATCTTGTTATATTTATTTATTTTCTATTTATATTAGTTAAACCTGTTTTATGTATTGTTAATTTTTGTAACGAAATGCGGTTGCCATAGCAACATTGTTTCTTGTTCCTTCCGTTGTTCGAATCTTATTTGAATTTTCAGTTTTTTGTACCTGATGATGGCATTATGCCGAAAACGTTAGTATTTTTGTACATTATTAAAGTTTATCCTTATTTATCTCAGCTGCTATAAGTGCTAGTTATTTCAGTTTCTTAAGTATTGAAGTTTAAGCAGTTTCTAAAGTCATTTATGTATCTTGTAAGGTGCCCCCCATATTTCCATATGGAGGGCACCTTACAAGATTATTTAACAACCTCATGCTAGATTATTTAACTAACCTGGCACCCTGATTCTATGCATTACTTGCAGCGTGCTTTGGGCCGGCTCTGCAAGTATATGTTGAAATTAAATAAACTGCCACAGGAAATGATTTTACAACTTCAAACTCATTCATTGTTTATTCATGATGTTCAAAGATGTTGTTGACATTAATAGTGAACTTAAACATGATAGCCATTATTTTGGTCCAGAAACTGCAAGGATATGTTGATCCTTATAATTAAGTGTGTTGAAAAGAATTACCATAATTGTTAAAATCAAAAAATTTAATTCAAAATTTTGATACTGGGTTAATTTGGCTGTAAAGTATTTGGTTTAACTTGATGTTAGTCCCCTAGTTAGTTTCTATTAGTGTTTAAAAGAAGTTTATGCATTGCTGGATTTATGATGTTTGGGCTCTATTTATAAAGGAAGGGAGAAAATTATTGGCTAAGAAATCATAATTATATAAATACACTCTTTACAAGATTTGCGATACCATGCGACAGATTTAAATAATTTTAAATATTTAAAATGAATTCAGTAATTTATTGATTGGCATATAGACTAATAAGAAACAAAATACCGTAAATACTCGTGTATAAGCCGAGGTTTTATTTTTTCTCAAAAAAATTTTTCTGAAGTGGGGGGTCGGCTTATACATGGGTCAAAAAAATCAACTTTTTTTTGGCTGGAGAAATTGAAGTAATATTGGTTATTGAACATCTCCTGAAGATCAGGAAGGAAATTTTGCAATAATTCATTTAATACAATACAAGGTAAAATTTTATCTTATCCCAAAGCAATTGAGTGCGTCGCGATGCCATGCTGCCCGATACGACGCGACGCGAAAATTCGACAATTGATCGAGAATCTTACCTAGGATTCAAAGCTCGACTTGGGTTCATCACCCAAGTCGAGCTTTACCAAAGGAAGTAAAACTTGCGATTTGTATGTCAGATTAAATTAAATTTTGAACTGTAAGAACACATATTATATTTTTGTTCCAGTTGAATTATTATGTATGATGATGATGGTCTAGATATTAGACTGAAAGTGCTTCGTAGTTTCAAATAAAGTAGTTTATTGAAATCACTACCGCCATTTGTGCTTGTTATTCAGTATACTGATTTATTATTTAATCTATTACCTTTTTTCAATCAATGATTATTTTATTTCATGATTTTCACTATTGTAAGTTTTTATTATGTAGAAGAATCTGCATTTGAGATTAATTCACGTATTTTTCGATGCTCTTGGTTCAAGACAACATCATTTCACATGTTGTTTTGATATAAAGTTTTCGTACATCATACAGTTGTATACATTTCATAATGCCATGAAAAAGAGTAATTAAGTAGATTAATTCCTGCTACTGAAAGATTTGCATTTAATTTGAGAAAATGTAACATTAGAAGATTTAAACAAATCGACAGAATTCTAATAGAGAAAGAAAGATAAAGAAGTGAACATTTGAAAAAACAAATGTGTCAAATAGAAAACATATCTATACAGGAAAGATTTTCAGAATATGTTTCAAATAGAAAACTTATCTATACTGGAAAGATTTTCAGAATACATTGAAGAAAATCCTGACGATCATCCAAAAAAAATATATCTATACGGGAAAGATTTTCAGAATGTATTGAAGAAAATCCTGAAGTATGGGAAATATTTTCAGAATACATTGAAGAAAATCCTGAAGGTTATCTAAAAGGTTATAATTTAAGAGAAAGAGAAAACTTAAGTACAACGCCATGAACTGTCCAAGCAATGCCGGGCACAGGTCTGCTAGTACACACACACACACACACGCACACACACACACACGCACACACACACACACGCACACGTACACACACACACGCACACATCCTTTTAACTAACTGCTTTTTCATACTATAAAGCTATAATGTAAAATCCGAAAAAGTTGTGTAGCCTGATGAGGATACAATAGCACCAAAAATGTTAGCAATTGAATAAAAGTATATTTTTTGAGAATTTTTCACAACTGCATGAAGTGCTTTCATTTACAGATTATAATTTTATATATATATATATGTGCAATAAATTTTTATTTGGGAAAATTTGAAAATTAAATTTATCATAATATTAAATTAAAAAAAAAATGAAAATTTATGAATATATTTTAAGCATAAATAAGAAACTAAGGGTGTAAGTGATAGTTCAGCAAAAGGTAAAACTGTTTAATGAAATTTTTGTTCACATTTTCTACAAATTCATCAGAAATAAAAAGACGCATCCATATATCACTGAAACCATTTAAGTCGAAACTGCATTAGTGGAGATTCGTGCGTGTGTGTGTGTGATGATAAATCAAATTTTTGAAATTTGTATTTTAAAAACATGAAATTTTGCACATTAAAAGCAAATTATAATTCTGTCATTTTATAGAGATGATAAACAATATCAGTACAATAGATATAAAAACAAAAATAAATGAATAAATATGAAATATTATAATACTGAAGAAGTGACTCATTCTTTTATTGTAAGAATGAGTGCAGCAATAATAATAATAATATCATTCTTATAATAAAATTAATCTCAGTCATATCAATAATAAAATAATAATTACTGTTAATTTGACAAATGTGTTTTGAAAGATCTGAAAATTTAAACTTTAGTGATTTTTTTTCTAATTAATTGTATTTTGAGATGATTTTTATTAAGAAAATAAAAACATAGTAGGCATATCAATAATAAAATAATAATTACTGTTAATTTGAGAAATGTGTTTTGAAAGATCTGAAAATTTAAACTTTAGTGATTTTTTTCTAATTAATTGTATTTTGAGATGATTTTTATTAAGAAAATAAAAACATAGTAATAACAAAAGTACTTGATCATCTCATATTTAATTATTTTTGTCTGTTTTATTGCCATTAATATCTATATTATTTTGATAAAATAATTATAAGTATTATTGTCATTTGTATGCAAAATTTCCTACTTTTTAAACATTATTCATGTCAATTCTATACTGATTTAAATTATATTAAGTAATCAACTATTAAAACATAGAAGTAAAATGGTCATATGAGATACAAGTTTGGTCTGAAAGTAGACATTTAACTAGGTGAGAAAGTACATGATTGTTTATTCTCATGCAGAACTTGAGAAAACAAATGTGAAGCCGACTAAACAAAAAGTCAGATGGTTTAAACTGTTGAAGTGAAGCAGAGGCAGATGGGAAACCAAAAGGTTAGTGCAGCAAAAGGATGATATGATGATAAAAAAAAGAAAGAAGAATCTGTGTATGAAGTGATGTATATGATATCTCTTCGTTTGAAAAAAAGCTGCTTTTAGCAACTGGAAGAAAGTGTTAAAAAAGTTCAGTTCTATTACCTGTCTCTGGAGGTATGTTGTTGCGGCAACGTGGGAGCGGCCATATTGGATAACGCAATGAGCTGTGCATCAGTTTGAACTGGCTAATCTTTTTGTGCATTATAATGATAGTTATGAAGGAATACTTTTTAAACAACGATTATTTAATGAAAATACAAGTGAAATTGTTTTTATGAAAAATGTAGTTAAGGTTTATGAGAAACTTCAATATGTAAATGGTATTGTATATAAGCCTTCCCATTAGATGGCTTTTTGCTTCCTATTCTGGTATTCATGTAGAAAGATACGTGTGTGTGTCATCATTTGGTGGAAGTTGTACTGCTTGTATGGTTCTTGTTGGTACGGATGGAAATGTACTGTTAAGTATTATTTTGAATTTAAGCCAGACAGGAAAAGTTATAAGTTTAAATTCTTGTTTCTTTAGTTTACTCTTTGTATAATCAGTTAAAAAGTTTAATAAAATTGTTTTCGTATTAATGGAGTCAGTGATGAATGCCTTATCCATGTTCTTGGATTGGTTTGACCAGAGGGAATGGAACATTAACATTACTATAACTAACATTAAAAAGTTAACAAAGTCAGAGGGGCCGAGGGGTCGATCCAAAGGAAATGTTCCGGGAGGATGCCCGGACATTTCATGTGCTTTCCTATCAGACATGGATGGCCCAATGATGTCCCAGATGATTTCCAGTGAGGACACACAATGTTGAAGATTATCAGCAAGAACAATAGAAGAAAAAATTGTTAAATATGCTTCTTCCAATCTCAGGACCAAATAGCTCTTTTCTCTTTTTTGTTCAGAAAATCTAGAATCTTGGAAAATTGTTGATCTTATTCTCATTCTGTTATCTGAAATCTGTTATCATATCCATTGCAAAATCTTTATACTAAAATAAAAATGTTGCAACTCAGAATTAAACTGGACACTTTTTGGATTGTTAAAATTTCCACTTTAGATAATTTACAATGTACAGTGCTCCCCAGATATAAATCTGCAAATTCAGATATACTTTGGGTCTTTCCTGTTCCCTATTCTTTTGAAATGGATTCTGAGGAAAATATAATGCATAATTTACATTTTCCAATCTTGCTCTCACTATCTTACAACAATAACTAAACTAAAGTTAAAAATATTTCAACTATCATCATCATATATTTTAATAGTGAAACATACTGGCTGGCTAAACGTGTATCCCTTTTGTAGTTGAATCACGGTACCAATTCCTATAAATAGGGAATCATTAGAAAAGTCTAATCATTGAATTTCTGCAACAGTCAAAAATTTTGTTGTTATAATTTAGAAATTAAAATCATGGATCCTCTAAAAGACAAAATCTGCAAGTGGCAGTGTAACTTAATAATGGCTGCTGTCTAATGATTCACTATACAAATTTGGAAGAGTTTTTTGAATGATATTCCAAAGTTGATTAAATCATGTTTTCCAACATTTATATGAATGAATACTATCTATTCTAGTATTACAATTTATGATAAAATAATAAAAATTTGAATTCCTATTAATAAAATACATAAATTTCAAAATATGTTTGAAGAAAATTAAAACTTTTTATATATAATTATATTTGTCAATTTTGGTCAAGATTTATTGATTTTTTTTTTTTAATTTTTCATATAATTCTGGTGTTTGCAGTCATTCTTGATATAAATATATGATGAAAACAAATTAATGTCACGTAAAGGTTCTTATTAACTATTCATACCATTTCACATTAATTTTCTTATGATTATTAAAAAATACCAAATTCACAGCTATGTTTATCATATTCAACAATATAAAATTAGAAGTTTTCAGATAATTAGAGAATAACTGTAACTGTCAATTATTACAAGACTGTCTTATAACTTGAGTCAGACCAAACCAGCATTATAACTGGGAAATATTTTATACAGCAATTTGGCCATTCATATGTCAGATTAACAAGTTAATTCTCCTTACTAAACTAATTTTGTACACATATACCCTCAATAACAAAACAGGGAGAAAGAGAATGACTCAATCAATAATATATAAAACAAATATTCAGGTAGGATTAATTAACTACTAAAGTTGTTTGTATAATAGTTTTTGATTTTTTACATGATATATTGAATAGAATAGTCAATATCCAAATAATATATGGTAAATAAAATTGCAAAAATATTTATTTGCTTTTATTAATATATAAAATATTAATAAAGCAAATAAGAACTTAGTCATTTTTATGTTGTTTTTATTTTTTATTAAATAGAAATTATATAGAAAGTAAATCATAAATGATAAAATTTAACCAAAAGTTAAAATATTTTGATGCAATCAAAAAGCTAAAAACAAGATGGATATATTATAAAAATTATAAATAAAAGATTTAAAATTTTTCAAGATATCATGATTTAAAATAATGTTGGGAGTTTACAAAAAGATTTTGTTTAAAGGCATCACCAACAAGTTGAAACATGAAATATCAAATAATAATAATGGATGATGATATTACAAAACTAGGAAATATTTGTTAAACTGCCTAAGCTGTGTGCACCATTGCAGACAAATTCAACTTTGGATGAGTTTCTGGCCTTGGAAATTAATTTATGAACAAAATATCTTCTGTAGTAAAAAAATTCATTTCTAGATTAACAATTGTGATTGCTCTATGACAGCTGTTAATCTATAAATAAATTACTTTACTGAAGATAGTTTGTCTATGAATTAATTCCCAGATTATTACCTCTTTCAAAGTATGAATTTGTCTGCAACAACAAACACAGCTTATCCAGTTTAACTTCATATTTTCTAATATGAATATATTAATACAAGCACATGATATGTTAAGATAAATTAATATATTAACATTAACAAATTTGTTTCCTGAAAATAAGAATTTTCAGAATTTATATTAACCTGTTAATGTCTGATGGGGTATAGACACATCATGGAAGTAGAACAAAAAAAATGATAAAGAAACAATTAAAAAAATTCTATCCTGAATTGCTCAGTGCATCTATTGAGGAATGGTATTTTCATGTTTATTGGATGAAAATATGTGTCTTCAATGATGAGTCCTAAATTTTTCAATTGCTGAAATTTGTTTTTAAATTCTGTTTTAAAGATAGAAAATTTGAATGGATTGTATAAATAGAATTTAGATTATTTTTCATTGAGTCTTATTGATTCTGATTTCTATTCTATTATATTGATACTTTATTAATTTTATTTCAGTTTTGAGATGAAATTTTTGGATTTAATTTATTTTGAAATTTTAAGTAAAACATGATATTTTAGTATGATGAGCTCTAAAATTCGTAAAATTGAAAAATATTGCCGATAATATAAAAATATTCATTAGTTCTATTAAATAAACAATATTGTTACTTATTTGTTCATTTATTGCTTCATTGCTATATTGCATTATACAATATAAACCATACCCAAGAACAACCCCAACATACCTAACATCTGTCTCATACTTGATCGCAATGCAACCACTTAGAAAAGAGCTTGGAAAGAAAAATCTCGCATTACCTTACAGTAGACATAATACCACATACTACATGGTAAAGAACATCAAACCACCAACCCAACCACAAATGCTCTAGGATATATATATATATATCAATATACAAAAACACCCTTCAATAACATGAAATATATATAGGCAGTACAATAAAAGCTTTAGCAATTAGGTTTAAAGAACATAAAAGCAATATACAGACAACCAGATTAACAACTGCATTAGGAAAGAGAAACACATTTTTCGTACTTAATGATAATCCTCCATGTAACATACTGGCACCACGGAGTTGCACATAAAACTGTTTATTATTGAATTTTTAATTTTTATTTTTATTAATTATTATTATACTTATAATCTCTTATTATATTGTTGTTTTAATTATTAATTATTTTAAAACGATATAAACTCATATGTTCCGATATTTAAATTGATGTTCCATATCTAACAATCTTTTGTAAACATACTGAAGATGGCTTATTAAAACTGAAAGTACTCTAATTCTTTAATAAATTAAGCTTTTTCACTTAAAACTGCACTGTGCATCATTCATTTATATATTAATAAATGAAAATTTGCAAAATATAGGTAGGCCTCAATTAGTGCAAATAATGGGTTCCAATGAACTCACTCATAAATTGAAAGTTATTAAACATTGAAATATATTATCTGTAATAGCATTTTCTCTATTAGTGTGAATATGTATTCTTTGAAAATGTTGATGTTATTTTGTGAATTGCATTGGAAAATAGTGAACCCACTCATAAATTGAGTTATTAAACATTGAAATATATTATCTGTAATAGCATTTTCTCTTTCTTGTTGTTTGATAACTACCGTACCTTTTAAGTTTTTTGTAAAAATAATTTATTGTATTATTAATTTGTGAAATTCATTTTTGTTTAGTTTTTTAATTTGAAATTGTAATTCAATGTCAGTGTTTGTTGCACGAAAGAAACAAGTGTGTTAAAACATGAGTTTCTTATTTTTCTTTATATGTATGATTGCTATTCTTCCCTTGAATAAATTAATTAAATTTTAAAATTGTGAACCTTGTTACATTTCATCAAAGTATAATTTCATACACGTAGCATCAGTATATTGGCAGTTTTAAAGATATGCTTAATGGTATTAAGAGTCCTCATTTGTAATATTATTGGCCAAACTGGATGTGGCAACAGCCTGTTTCCTCTTTTATATAATACCATATGTTGAATACATTTAAGCCTCTCATCGAGTTTTATCTCTAAATATTTATTACCATCTTTTAATTTTTGTCAGAATTAATATGGAATAAAGATCTATTCAGATAATAGTATACTTGTGGTCTAATGAAAAATGAAAAACTTCTTACTTTAATTAAATAAAAGCAAACAATAAGCCAAATGATTAAGATAAATTGTTATTTCATCAAAGTATAATTTCATACATGTAGCATCAGTATATTGGCAGTTTTATAGATATGCTTAATGGTATTAAGAGTCCTCATTTGTAATATTATTGGCCAAACTGGATGTGACAACAGCCTGTTTCCTCTTTTATATAATACCATATGTTGAATGCATTTAAGCCTCTCATCGAGTTTTATCTCTAAATATTTATTACCATCTTTTAATTTTTGTCAGAATTAATATGGAATAAAGATCTATTCAGATAATAATATACTTGTGGTCTAATGAAAAATGAAAAACTTCTTACTTTAGCTATTAAATAAAAGCAAACAATAAGCCAAATGAGTAAGATAAATCGTATATTCAAAAATGTTTTCGACTATTCATGTAGCTTTTATCTTACTTATTTGGCTTATTGTTTGCTTTTATTTAAAACTTGTGTGAATTTATGGCTTAAGATTTGGTCTGTATCATAGGTTCCGAATTAATGTTAATCTCTGTTACACTGTACTCCAGTTAACATTATAGTACATCTACTAGTCCAGTTAGGTAATCTGGAACATAATATGAAAAAAATCATCACAGAAGAGATTATTTACAACTTCCACTATCAATGAATTAATGTATTGTTTTTTTATAGTTTTTAAATTAAAACTTGAAATTTATATATTTTTGTTTATTTTATATCATTAAATTTGCATTTATTTGTGTTCAAAGTTTTTCTTTCTTTTCAGATTATCTTTACTTTTTCTAATCTGGATTAGCAAGGATTTTCTGTATATACAATAAATGTAGGCTCCACTTGATGTTTTTTTTCTAAAATGTTATTGATATTCAATCAGGGATCACTGCTTCCATGTGAGGTTAAAAGAATATTGCTGTATACAAAACCCTCTATGATCATAGAAGAGAGTGATGATTATGATGATTGTTGGATGCATCTGCCTCACCAGCTAAGGCTGGAGGTGGAAGACAGATGAACTCAGAAAAACTTCCCTCATAAAGTTTAGCCAGTTAATGGTTTGCAGCCTAGACTGTTCACCCAGCGGCACTTTTTAATCATAGGGATTAGACGAAAGGAAAGAGGATTTTGGCAGAAGCCAGACTAGAAGAACTAACCGGGAAAGAAACGACAATCCCGGTTAGAAACAAGAGGGATAACAACGCTCTGTTAGGAGGAGACAACTAAAACAACCCTAATCTTCATCCGATGACTGATATATATCTGAAGATGATGATGAACCTGCGTTCACATCGGAGGAGGAGGAGGATACCTTGGCCCTGGATAGATTTCTTTAACATGCTGTAGAAACGTGCGAAGTCTCTCCCCGGGACTCTTGTCTTTTAAATGGCTCTGAAAATAAATAAAACGAGATATATATGAATCAATAAAATCATCACCATAACTTTTCGTTTACCTTTTTAAGTTCTTCCACACTAATTCTATGTGGTTTGTTGTCACGATGTCGCCTGTATAACCTTGTAAATGAAATGTGTCTTCTTTTGTGAATTCTCCTTCTTTGTGAATCACTGTGTCGTGATTCCAAAAATCCATTCCATAATTTATTCTCGGCCAGACCCGTTGTGGATTCCTACATCTGGACTCTTCATTGTTGGGTTTAACTGGGCAGGTAGGTTACTCAATTGTCTAACTTGATTTACAGAATGTGGGGAAGAGCTCTGAAATTGTCTGTTTGAAAGACTAGAGACAGGTGCTAAAAGCATATTGTTAATGCAGTAAATTTCATTGAGTTGACTGAATAAATTGGTCGTTTTGTTCCTGTTCTCATGACTTTTCTAAATCTATCTGCAGCTACTGCAAATCATCATGCAATGATGAAACTTTGACTTTTGCAGTGTTAATGAAATATTTAGGCCGTGCTGTTAGTTGTTCCACAATCTCTTCCTTTGTGGCAATAGTAACAGCCCCTTCAAATATTGCCAGGTTGCAAGACAATACTTGATGGCGGATGGCAGGGTTAAGGACTGACAAAAATTGCATTTTTAGTTTAGTATCTAATTCTCCTTGTAAACAGTTTTCTACTATTTCCTTTTCAGTGTCATTAGTGGTAACCAGAATGGAACAAGTGATGATCTCGATTAGCTAGTTGAAGTATTAACTAACAAAGAATCATAGTATTCTTTGATCATTTTTAATTCAATATTCATGCCAAATTATTTTCAAAATGGTGGAGTGTGTATTATTTATTTCTTGCTATTTAACTGACATAAAATTATTATTTCTTCAAAATTAAATTGAAATGATCATTAATAGAGAAACAGAAATATGTTATAAAGAAGGTAGACAGATTCTGTAATAATCTTTATAACATGATAATCCTTACTTTATCTGGGACATAGATACTGCTTTTCACATTGTATAGTTAATTATATGGTGAAACCTCTCTATGTTGGACACATTTGGTTCCTTCAAAATGTACTTATATTCGAGTATATACGTTTGATATGCTCATAAAAGTAATAAGTATAGTAAGAACAAAAATATAAGAAAAAGATAATATAATGTGATACTGGGTCTTCAAATACACCACTTAGGATGTATTTGAAGGCCCAGCAGTTTGCGATGCATGACCCCCTAAACAGTCCACCAAATACAGAATATAATATTCTATTGATGCAATAGCAGTTTTTGTTGTTTGGAAGGGGTTCATGTGATGCTACAACCAATGATGACAACAGCATGGAATATCATAAAGAACCCACTTCTCATCACATTTTAGCACTCTGTCCAGATGCAAATCCTTTGTTTGATGGGACAGCAAAGAAACAGGAATTTGCTTTTATTGCTTTCTGAGCCACAGTCAATTCACATGGGATCTATTATCCCACTTTATATAATTTCTCAAGCTGATGGAGGTGTTGTCAAATGGTTTCCATGCTATAATTGAATGCTTCTCCTAATGCTTTTCACATTTTTGGCCACTACCAGTTTTAATAGCTACCTTGAGTGCCTTGTTGTCTTTGGCTTGTGGACATCCTGTATGTGGTGCAACCTGGAGGGATTCATTGGTGTCCTTAAATTTCTTAAACCACTGTTGTACTGTCCGCTCATTTACTACATCCTTACCAAATGCTTGGCATATTTTTCTTCCTGCTGCACTAGTGTTCATTCCCACTTTAAATTCATACAGCATATAGACCTGTATAAAACACTGTTTGAGGGTCCCATATTTGACCTGCTCTCATTGATGTCCGCGTTTAACTGTGGTGAGCACTACCTGCCCGCTACAAGAGGAAACATTCACAAACATGTTACTTTCCTCTTATCTGTCTCACCTCTGAATAAATGACATGGGAAGTATATGCAGTTCAACTAGGTAAAATCCGACAAAACTTTATGATTGCCTTATACTTAGTGATACTATTGTAGCACTCCTAAAATATGTATTTTTGTTAATTTTACTTCACAAATTCCATTCATATAGATCTTTTAACTTATTCACCATATATAGCTTGTTTATTTATTGTAAAATCAAATGATGACTAACTTACTGTTTCATCCCACCATTAAAACCTTTCTGTATCAGTAATAAACTGAAGAAGACCTCAAGAGTAGGTCAAAAACGTTTCTGTAATAAAATTTTTCTCTCTTGATTAGAGTTATTTATTTTTGTTTTAATTTCACATCAGGAAGTAAAATATGAATTGGAAAGAAAGTTATATATACTAAATGAAAAACTAAGAGATGTAATTAAATGAAAGAGATCAGACTTTTGAAGAGAAAGTAATTTGTAAAAAATGCTGAAATGGTGACAGTATCTAGACAAATATTCACTAAATTTGCAGACTTTTTGTCAATATAATTTTTATTATTTTCCTAAATTAAACAGTTATTAAAAAAGAAGAAAATTTTAAGATGCCAATAAAATGATTTTCATTACAGCAAAATGCAATTAATTTATTGAAAGAAAAATTTTTGAAAGCTTTTCTTCAATTACTGGATTTCTGGAAAAAATGTATAGGTAACTAAAGATTGTACTTTGAGAAACACAATGATTAATTTATATGCATAATTGTATATTTCTAAAAAAATTTGAGAATTTTTTTATCCTTTGTGTATATGTTACAGTAAAAGTGATTAATTGGTGATTGCATAATTGCCAGTTATTATGCATATTCACCAATCATCTTGGTATGTTTGATAAATTTCACTAAATTTCTCACTTTTATTGGCAATTTTACATAATTCCGAAATAATATTAGTAAATTTCATAAATATCACTGAATATATTACTTTTAAAGTGATTTTTGCATAATTTCCAAAATGTAGCTTATAAATTTGATCAAAACTAACACAAGCACTACTTCCAGTTGAGTAACTTATAAATTTGATCAAAACAAACACAAGCACTACTTCCAGTTGAGTAAAACTAATATACTTTTTATTTTTAACAACTAACGTTTTCGATACATTGTAGCATCCTCAGGTTCTACATTCCAACATAAAATTTGAATGTTTAAACATTCGAATTTTATGTTGGAATGTAGAACCTGAGGATCCAAAATGTACCGAAAACATTAGTTGTTAAAAATAAAAAGTATATTAGTTTTACTCAACTGCAGGTAATGCTTGAGTTTGTTTTGATTAAGTAAAGAGTTTAAGCAGGTATTTGAAGTATGTATAAATTTGATAAATATCATGAAATTTCCCATCTTTTGTTGTTTTAATTAATAATTTAATTATAAGGTTAATGTTGTTTCACTTTTATAACAGCCTTTTAGCTTTTAATTTTGGATTATCTCTAGCTGTTTCAGTATATTTTCAATGTCGTCTTACACACCCTCCTCACCACGTCTCTTTTCTAAGGTAGATCCACATCTCTTTTCTAAGGAGATGCTTTCTTGAGTCTTCTTGAGGATATGAGTTTGGATGTACGCTTCTATGTTTAGAGGCAAATTGATAATTCCAATATTATTTTTGTGGTAAGTTGTTGCAATACCATCCCAAATCATCTTTACTTGACACTTACACAACATACTCAGTTCATTTGCCATTAAGTCATATTTCCTCATTTTTTTCATTTTCATCTTGATATGTGATTCTGATCTCAATAAGCTATAATATATATAATCTTTCTGTTTTGTTTCATATACAAAAATATCGGGCCTATCATGTTCAAATTTTAAAGACATTTTTATCCATGTGTCAACTCTGATTTCTGCACCTTCATTTGTGATTATTTCTTGAATTGAGTGAAATCTTTTCATTCAGGTTGGACTTATTACATAAATGAAGATGAATGCAGTGAACTACTACCTTATGTCATTTGACATAATCGTGCCCTACCATCTTATCACATTTTGTTGCCAAATGATCCATAACAAAGTTAAAGATTATTTGACAAAAATGCATTATTTATCAAATTTACCATCCTAGATTGGCAATTATGCATAATGTCTGGTAAATTTGATTAATTAAGTATGATTTATCATATTTATTAGTATAAACTGGCAAGTATGCATAATCACCAATAAATGTGATTAATTTGCAATATATGAAATAAATTTATCAAATTTACCAAAATCATTAGTGATTATACATAATCACCAGATTAATCACTTTTACTGTAACATATGTATACTCTGAACTTTATATATATTATTATTATTTATTCTGTTTATTTTATGATTGTAATTTTTTAAGAACATATCAACTTTATTTCTTAGATGATATGTTTTTTTTATTCTATTGATTTAATTGTTCATAATGCAATCCAAATAAAATAATTTTTATGAAATGACTTTTATATTTCCAAGTTATATGCTTTAATTTTAGATATGCCACATGGTAATTATGCAATATTCAAATATCATTTTAAAAATGAGAAAAGAATGCAATTTTGAAAATAAGTTATTTATCCAGTTATATACTTTCCTTTATTTAAAATCATGTTTATTAATATATTAAATTTTTTATAATACTATGTAAGAATAAGAAAAGCAGGTTATTCATATAGATTAGATTATGAATCTTTTCTACAACGATATAAATTGCTTTCTATTCACACATGGCCAAATTGGACAGGATTAACTGTAGAAGGTGTAACTCATTTGTTAAGAGATCTTCCAATCCATCCATCAGAATATACATTCGGAAGAAGTAAAATTTTTATCAAAAATTCTCGCACAGTAAGAAATTTAGATTTATTTTTAGTTTTATAAATTGTAAATCTTTCATCAAGAAATGAAGCGATGCAGACTATCTATCAAAAATATTTATGCTTATATATGAATAAGACAATGCTATTTATAAGAAATATAAACTAGCACTGACATGGATAGATACAGATTAATATGTACTATAAATCACAGTAAAATTAAATATAAAAATCAATGTTCTGAGATTCAAAAAAATTGCTTTTCCACTTTATTTTATTGAATGACCATCAATATTTTAAAATAAAATATTAAAATATAAGCTTGATATTAATTTTATATATATATATATACACACACACACACACACACACACACACACACACACACACATAAACAAACTTTAAAAGTAATTAAATAATTAAAAATCTGACAGAAATATATTTATTATGATAAATATATTCTATTCGTAAAACAAAGAATAATGCAATCATATATGTATGTATATATTTTATATATAGGCAAAACTCTCTGATTATACTTATTCAAACTATATACAATCTTTAAATTTAGAAAAGGGAAAGAAAAATTATAATATATGAGCACATGGAAAATGATTATATATGATAGAATTTTATGCTTTCTAGTTTATAAATTATAGATATACTATACAGGATCTCTTGCTTAATGTAAGCAATCAATCAAACTGAAAGAGAACTCTTGAGGCTGTATAAGTTATTTAATAAGAAATGCATTCAGTCACATCAAAAGATTCACTGTCTTCATCTTCCGCATAACTTAGAATATTCTAACTAATTGCAGCTACAGAATATTTGCTAAATATTCTCTTCTGTGTTAGAATGTTGTATAGAATTCCAGAACAATAATTACTATATGATTATTAATAATAATAATATTATGCTGCTGTTATACGTATATTCACACATATAGCATGATTGTACTGTATATATAATAAATAAACAATTCAAGCTAGAATAACACTATAATTTATTAAACTAGAATTTCGAAGCGCTTTCAGAGAAAAACAATCTTCACTAGCGTGGGTGAAAAATGCAAAATAAAATTAAAAAATTGCACATATGTTTAAATCACACACACACACACACACACACACACACACACACACACACACACGCACACACACACACACACACACACACACACACACACACACACACACACTACATACACATAGTATCACATAGTATATATTGATGCATAAGCTCAGCAATTTTGGAAAAAATTTTTCTAAATACATTCAATTTGAAATATTGCATTTCAGTATGCTAGGTAAATACATAAAATTCAAATAAAAATTATAAAATAAAGATTTACATAAATACAGTAGCAAAATTAGACATGACATAAGATAAATAATTATTAGAAATTATTTAAAAATCAACATACAAAAGAATTAACATTCAAGATTTACTAAAACAAAAATATATATACAAAAGTGTACTAGATGAGCTTTTGCATCATATACTCAACTTCCAATATGCCAATGGTAGCAAATGAAGAAATTCAAAACAATTCCTTACCTTGATAAATAATTCCTAACAGAATTATTGATAGTGATTTATTCCTGTCCTATTATCCTAGTTAAATCCTTTTAATCCAAGAGAGAAACTAACTCAGGAAATAACATGTAATCAATACTTTAATACACAAATACATATTGACTGATATGTCTACTGTATCATATAAGATACAGTAGACACATTAGTCAATATGTATTTGTGTCTACTGTATCATGTAAGATATAGTAGACACATTAGTCAGAGAGATTTTGACAAGAACATATTACATTTTAGACAAGTGAGTAGATGAGAGTTAATTAATGACTCTTT
Source organism: Olivierus martensii (assembly GCA_000484575.1). Lineage (NCBI taxonomy): Eukaryota > Metazoa > Arthropoda > Arachnida > Scorpiones > Buthidae > Olivierus > Olivierus martensii. The sequence continues at coordinate 23,170 of AYEL01085765.1, forward strand.
AGTGACCACTAATGTGCACTTGATCTTACAGTATAAAACACTTCTCTCATTATGGTTGTCAATGATTACAAAATCCGACATTATGAATTGGTTATAGTTACTTTACATTGAATTTGCCTTAAAACTAACTTACATTTTCCATGACTAGTGCATTTTCATAATTTACTATTTTCTGACAAACATTTGACAGACATAAACAATATATTTTATACAATATTATTTAATACAGAATTTAAAACTTATCTGTAATCACTGTGACTAACTTATCTTGATGGCTTACTACATCGCTCACTACAGATGATTTTCTGACTTTTCATCATCCTGAGTTGTGCTAGACTGCTTACAGATCTAAAGTATCACATACACTTGATTTTTCTGATTGTCCAATGACTGACTTATCAACCAATTATATCTGATTCAGAATTATCTTTAAAAGAAATTAAATACTGATGATTCTTTAAATGAGTGACATGTAATTGATTTATATGGACTTTTTGAATCATATTATTTAGACTAACCCTGACTAACAAGGAGAAGACATAGCTGTGTTATCTTGATTTTGATCTGCTTGTAGAGGGTAAAACTAGAACAAAAATGATTGAAAACATATCTAAGATTTTCATCCAATGTGCCTTTCTAATAACAATTTTCAATGCTTTAAAATTGACAATTCATAACATTATATTTTTATGGTCCAATGGAAGAATACCTCATAGTGTGTCACTATAGTGCAGTTAGTTAAATGCTGGTTTGTTAGCTACTATCATGATCATGCATTTAATCTCCATCTGTTTCAAATATAGTCAAATAAAATTTTATTAATGCATATTAAAAGAATTCTTGTTTTGATAATAGGATATTAATTGATATATTTATATTCACATAGGCACATATATGTAACTTTTATTTAAAAATACATTTTATATTTTATATATTACAATTAATACATTTTATATTAATTGTAATACATAAAATGTATTAATTGTAATACATTTTATTACAATGGATTAATACAATATTTTAGATGATATTTATCATAAAAACATGTGAACATTAATGTTTGCTACATACTGTGTATCTTATGAAAGCAAATGCTGTGCAAGCACGTTTCAATTGACATATTTTGTGCTGGGGAAGAAGAAAAATATTGTTTTATAATGACAAAAATAATCCTTCCAGGAATCAATTTTGATGCAAACAAAGTATATTTTATCATATCTTTGAATTTGATGTTAAAAAGTGCATAAAGGGGATAAATATAATTATTTATATAAAATTTTCAAAGATATTGCAAAAAATTACATAATCTAGACATACTAGATGAAATAATTCAAAAAAAGTTAAAATTTTTTTGTCATTTCTAGCCTTTCTTTTTTATGTATATATGTCTATGTGAATATAAATACATGTACCGTATTTTCCTGTATATAATCCGCAGATTATGTGTTAAAAAAGTTTCAAAGCAGAATCCACTGTACTTATTTGCTCAATTCAAGCAATTTCAATAAATGTTACTTCAAAATAAGTAATCCACAAATTTGAAATCATTTCTTAATATCAATATCTTTTACATATAGTCAATCCAAAACCCTTTATGTTTGTATTACACAAACTTATTTTTTTCACCATCAGTCAGATCTTTTAATGATAACACACAGTATAACTTTGTATTTTTGTCACTATATACATTAATATTTAACTAGAGTAAAATGCAAACTGAAATTTAGTGAAAGTCTATTATTTTAATTATACAAGAAAATAAATTTGCTTCAAAAAAAAAAAAAAAATTCATTGTTGCACTTTTTTTTAAATTTATTTTAAAAATAAAAAAAATAAAAATAGTTGCACAATATTAAATTTTAATAAAATTATAATAAATCTTTACCATATTCCTTTTAGAATATATTTTATAAATTTACATAAATTATATTTACTTGCAAAATTTTCTCCTCTATATAATTTTTCTTAAAGTTTAGAAAATGTTGAATTAAGAAAACAAAATTAGTATAATTTTGCTGTCTTAATCTTTATTAAAAAAAATTGATAATTACTACAAATAGCAAATTTTAGAAAATTTTCCATTACTTTATGAGTTTCCAAAGAAACATTATTCAAATAGCAAATTAATAGATAGAAAAGTAAACTAAAATATGCAAGAAAGTTTGGCAAGAATATCCATAATAAAATTGCAGCAGTGTCAATGATTTATTTTTCTATAGTTCTTGTAGATATCAATGTAATTAATTATATTAAAAGTCAATAAAAAATAACATTCTACATTATACAATGCATTCCATCTGGAACAGTCAAATATCTTGAAAAATATACATCCTATGAAAAATGTTCAGGCAAAAGTTATCTGGTTTTAAAAGAGAGCATAAGACAGCAGTATCTATTTCATCTTAGATGGTACTGTTGACAGTGATCCAAAGATGAATTCCTTTTTTTAATGGGAAGCCCCATATTTTAATTGCATATTCTAATTCTACACAAAAAATACAAAACTTATTTGAAACATTTTTTTTGAAAATTGCACTTATCACAAGGTATGAGTGACTTGAGAAATCAAGAGTGCCAATATCACTGATATACACTTAATTCTGTTTTTATACGATAGATATGTTCCCAAAAAAAGTGTAAAAAAATATATATTATATTGGAAATTAAAAAATTGGTTCCAGACCTTAAAAAAATAAAAATAAATAAAAATAATAATAATAATAATAAATAAATCATGTTAGAAACTTATTTTTAAGTGCTTGCATTTTTTATTTCATAAAGACTGCACATGTATATAAAAATTTATTACAGGAAAATCTGTGATGGTGGCTAACCTGCAAGCCTTGGTCACCTTAATATCTGCCCAAGCATATTGCAGGATTTTTAAACTGTGTAAAATGGCCATTTGTGTTTCCGTGGCCATGGCCAGTGATATTTAATTTCGCCACCTTGTGTGCAACATCTACTAATGGTCAGCAAATCATGCTTTGATCAGAAATGTCAGATGGGCTCTAGATCTTCTATTGGCTGAACATTCTAAAGTGAAAAAAATCCTCAAAACAGACATTAATTAGTGTTTCTTTCCTTAGATTTAATAAACAATGTGACAAACTTTGTGTCAAACATTTTATTTTAAACTTTGATGTTTAATAAATAAATTTGTAGCTAACTGTGTCTGTTAGCAATCTGTGCTTGGTGGCCACAATCTCAGCTACCGAAAGCTGACCACTTAGCACAGGTTTTCCTATATATAAAGTAAATGAAGATCGTTGAAAGTAAATTATCATTTGAAAAGAAAAATAAGGTACAATTTTACACTAGCACCAAATGAATAAAAATCGAATCAGTAGAAAGATAACTATGAGTAGACAAAACTTTCCAAAAGGACTGCACTTCTATCTGGTGCAGGCTTTGAGAAAATGAACAATAAAATTATAATATTTCTCCACATACAGTATCTAAACTAGTATGCACAGCCATTTTGAAATCCGGGATATAATAATTTTTGGAATGAATCTTTAACAAAATGGAATGGCCAATTCATGTTTTAATATCAGTCTGTGGGAGGCTTATCTTTAATTCTTTAATATATGATTTTTTCCAAAAGATGAAGTACTGAAATTGAAGATTTTGCTTTCCAGCCAACTGATGATTGAAAGTGCAAATTGGCAATTTTGTTGTGTTAAAGATTCATTCCAAAGAAACTATACATTAGAAAATTAAAGATTTGCTGCCCACTGACTGATGATTAAAATAAAAAATCGACAATTCTGTTAAATATGAAAGATTCATTCCAAAACTATCTGTTTTCAAGACAGGTTTTCAAAATGGTGATTTGCACCAGTTTAGATACTTGCATGTGGAACTGGCCCATATCTGTTGTTAAAATTATAAAAACTGCAGCACTTAATAAAAATTTCATAAGCTCTATTTCAATGAATGTATTTCATCATGGAATAATTTTCTGTCAGTCAATAATTAATAATTACAATTTCAAAATTTATTAAGGACAAATTTAGACTTAAATAAGCTTAACTTTAGATGTTTTAAGAAAAATATTGAGATGATCTGTGTGAGAAAACTTGAGCTTTTTGGATCAAGCTGACTCAGGTTAACAACTCATCATTATTTTTAATAAAAATTAAATTTCCAACAGCTATAAAAATAAAATGATGTATTATTGTTAGCCATTGGAATATAACACCTTTTCATACTGGTTCTTAGTCCTGTATAACCAGATTCACACAGATTATTTTAGAAACCTACCTGTTGTTATAAGTATTGTTATAGGATGGCTATAGGTAACTTAATTTATGATTAAAAAATATCTAAAGTTAATAATTAAAATAAATTTAATAAAAAGTGTAAGTTAAAAAAATTATTTTATAAAACCTCTCTCTCCATTTATAGAGAGACATTTTTTTAATTTTCATTTTTTCTGGGATTGTTATAATTAAATTTCTGGATTTTTGAATACTTTTATTGATATGATATAAAAATTACCTTTATGCCAAATCTAAAGCTGGAAATTTCTATTACTCCCCTAAATAAAATATTTCAAATTTACAACAAAGCTGAAAAGCCTGTAAAATCAAGCTATTTTATACATTTCATTTACATTAAATTCCCATTCCCTCTTTGCTGTATGATTTCTATTTTGTTCAAAAAATTTTGACTTTCACCTGGAATTTTTCTGTATGATTATTCAAATATTTCTCTATATTGTTGGACATATATAAACTCAGAGCAAAATTGAATATTAGCAAGTATATAGTACACCAATATTATGTTGCTAACTTTTTATATTAAGAAATAGTTAATGCATTCCTGGAAGATTATTAAATAATAGACTATTTCAGAAACTGTCAAAACATAATAATTAAAAGAAACTTTCTATCATCTACAATTTGTTATAATTTATAACTAAGAAATAGAAATCACACATTTTTAGTTATAATAAAATATAAAAAAATTCTTTAATAGTTGAAGTGGATGTGAAAATTATGCAAGTAAATATAATATTTAAGATCTATAAATTTATTTTTAAATATTCCCAATATATACAGTCAATTGTTTAGAATCACCAGTGAATGATTATGATCAATCAATTATTCAATTATATTCGAACATTGTCACTCATGGATAAGGATTCTGCTCTACTATATTTAAGAATAATCTTTAAAATTATCATTGAGAGAATGAATTACAAAATTGACAATTGTCAATTCAAGATGACAATAGATCTAAGTTAGCAGTTAATAATAAAAAATAATTTTATTAAAATTTATTTAAATCACACGATTTAAATTAAATATTTGTCCATACCTTTTTCATCCTTATTTAACCCTTTTGAACCTTTTGCTGTGGCACTGAATTCAAAATAAAAATTAGAAGGTCAATGCAAAAATTATATATCAAACAGCAATTAAATATATTTGAAATAATTTTAATTTAAATTATTTATTTATATTTGACTAATTTCTGAAGTTAAAAGTGTTTTTGATAAGTTTCACCAAAATATAAAATTATTTTCCAATTTATTTCCTTAAATTTTTAATGCAAGATGTCATGGCTAAGTGAAATTTGACAATGGTAGCTTTAGTACATAAATATATATGTATATAGAATGTATCAATAAATATACACATATTTACATATATATTTACCTAGATTTTTTTTATTTATATTTACTTTTTTATATATACAAATATATGTATAGGGTAAATAATAAATCTGAAAATTCTTTTAATATTCTTTCATTATCCAATGCAAAATCTAAGTTTGATAGTTGATAAGAAATTTTATATATCTTTGTACTTCACTGTCTTCTGGTAAGAGGTAAAATTTCGGATATATTGCTGGAATTAAAGAATTTCTTTTATATTGGATTGGATAGAAATAATACATATATATATATGTATACATATATATGTGTTAGATAGATTTCTATCATTCCTCAGAATAAATTAAATACCAGGACAATTTCAAATCTTGTGTTGAAGATCAATCGGTAGAAATCCGAAATTCATAATATGAGGCCAAAATAAAAACTTTCAAGCATGCTTCAATTTCAGGCATTTGTGTAGGTCTTCCTAAACTAGTTATTTAGATAAGTTATCTATATTTGTTTTCTATTTACTTTCAAACTCCCAAAAACAAATGCTTGAAACTACTTCAAATCATTGAAATTATTTCAATTATTCCTTATTTCTTCTTATTAATGCATTCAGAGATCTTTAAAAAGAAAATAAATGAATTCTGAATATTTTCTTCTTGCATTCAGTATAGTTGCACTAAAGGTGAATCTGATTTTATCAAAAACACTATATTAAATACTGACTTTAACGTTTATAATAATTACAGTTACACTAATAATTTCAGTGTTCACTTTTTGGCTTCTGAATGATCTTAAAATGATACCTATTGAAACTTACAACAAATATGAGATGCAACATTTGATACCAATTTGGTATTTTGCATCAACTTTTCATAACCGATCAATAAACAAACCTCTTGGACTTGGCAGTAGCTGCAGTTGGTATAGCTGAAGTTTCTGAGGAAGACTTGCCAGCAGTATCCTCTTCCTCGTTCTTGGATTTCTCATCAGTACTTTTGTATTGGCTGTTTCCAACGTCAGATTCTTTTTTTGTATCCGTTCCGCTTTTATTGTCTGCTTGTTGTTTTGTAGTTTCATCAAATTCTTCATATTCAGCATCAACAGACATAACTTCTGATGTATCAGCAGTCTTGTTAGATTTGTTGCTAGTTTTTTCAACTTTGTCACCCCCCTCTTCATTGGGTTTCTCTTCATTTTTATCTTCCTGACCAAGGTCACTGCTTCCTTCACACAATGAAGGCTCAAGATCACCATCGAGGTCACTGTGAGTGTCATCTACATGAACAATTAATGAAGTATTATCATTGGCTTTAATACTGCAAGAGGTGTCAAGATTGAGAGTATCATCAACTTTCATGGGGGCAATTACTGGAGCTGACTCTGGGTTTAGATAGGGAATATTCAGAACAAGGATTAAACTCCTATCTCCAGGAGTAATCCTATTTTATCTTACTATTTCTCTCTATTACTATTTATTTATTTTATTATTATTACTTATTATTATTATTTATATTATTATTATTTATAACTTTCATTTTTTTTTCTCATTTCAGCTTTCTTCCAACCTCTTCTACAGATTTATGTTTATAGGAATGTAGTTGTTCCTTCTGAAGATGTACTATTGGTAATAAATTTTAATTTAATCCCATAAAGATAAATTTTGGTACCAATAATTAGCACATTTAGGCCAATAAAGCCTATTATATGCCTTCATGCAGTACGATTACTGCCTTATAATCACAGGCTTGGGAATACAGCAGAGTCAGCACAATACTTACCCTCGTATTAGAGGAGGCAAATATCAAAATGTAGTTATATTATAATAAAAATCATAAACACCTGTTGAAATATATCATTACAAAATTAAATATATTTGCAACTTATTTTTAATAAATTAACTAAAAGACAAAATAAATTTTTGTCTTTAATTTCAAATGATATTCAGAATATAGTTAGTGAAACTTCTTATATCTGGAAATAAAATTAATAGCTTCTTCAAGTCATATTCTGTAATAAAAAATTTTACTTGACGAAATATACCTTTTGGATGATTTTGAGAGTCTTGTTCTGAATTCTTGTAGCCTGTAAAAAAAATCCCAAAAACTTTGCATATTTCCATATTATAGACAAATACATTATTGCTTGAATTCAATTTGATGAAAATGGGAAACTATCCAAAGAAAACTAGTGATCTCCATTCAATTTACCTATTATTAGGAGAAATTTTACATTACCAGGCCTTAAGTTCTTGAAATTTTTTTTTTGTAAGTGATATATCACACTCAAGTGTGATAAATGAATATCTTGGGTATAATCCAAACATTTCTTATAATGGTTGCACATTTTGCCTATAACAGCAGATGATTCTGATATAAGGTTGAGAAAATTTCATCTGAATTTGTCAAGCAAAGTTTGTGCAATTTTTAATATCATCCATACAACTTTAAAATTGTAGAATAAAATCAATTTATTATATATTCCATATTTTCCAAAAAACAGCATCAGTCGTAGATCATTATTTATCTTCAAGTAATTTAAAATTCAGCAAAAAAAGTTCCAAAAAATAAATGAACAATAATTTATAAAAAATGAAAGATAAATATTAATTATATTTATAAGAATTTACAGTTAATTAATGAATTATCTGGTTAGTTAAAAATAGAAATTTATTAATAAGAAATTTCAAATCTTACCTTTTCCCCTAGAATCAGCATTTTCTTCCTGCAAATAATATTTAAACTAATTATCTGAATTCCTTGAGATTAGATTGATATTTACATTAGCTAATGACAACATTAATATATAGTAGAATATTAAGAAAATATTTTATCAAATAAAAGCAGTACTTGAATTGCTATTAATTTGAGTAATAATCATCATTAATTTTATTACATATGGCAATCAAATTCACATTTTCATCCAGGGTTGCTGAGTCAGACGGCAAATGATCTGTCTCATACTCCACCTTTTAAAAAAAATTCGACTCTGACTATCTAAAATTTGTAAGGTCTGATTCCGACTCTGCAACCCTGTTTTCATCATTCAACAATTTTTGGCAAACGATCTGTCTCATACTCCACCTTTTAAAAAAAATCCGACTCTGACTCTCTAAAATTTGTAAGGTCTGATTCCGACTCTGCAACCCTGTTTTCATCATTCAACAATTTTATTAGCTTGTAATGTTTTGATATTACAACTTTAGGATGGGATTTTATATAATATACATGTCAAAATAAAACACTTAGAAAACCAAGGCAAAAAGTCAACAAAATAAAAAACAAAATGCATTTTTAATAAATATTTAATTACAAATACTTCAGCAATTACAGGACAAGCTTAATTTATGACAACCTAATGTAAAAAATTCTGATCTTACAAGCAAATATAATTTGTACAAAAACTTGATGTACAAGCATTTACTTCAATTTTATAAAAATTCTGCAATGAGAAAACTTTTCCAAAATTATATAAGGCACATTTTCTTAATGTAGAGGAATTTAAAGGATATCATCATCTATATTTCATGGAATTTCAAAACTAATAATTTAGAACAATATGATAGCAAAATGATCTAGTAACCAATATTATGTAAAATTACACAGTTATTTAAAATATTACAGCAGTATTTCAAAATGGTGGAAATTACACCAAAAAAGTAATTTTTCAATCAGAACTTTTTGTTCAAATCTGAAATAAATTAATTGGTCCAGTTATGAAATATTACAAAACACAGTATATAAAGTTATTACAATACTTTTCACAATAGCATATCTCAGTAATTAACAAAGCTTATATGTGAATTATGATCATAATTCAAGGAGCATCAATATTATAATATATAATATCATGTAGTGGTTTCAATAACTTCTGGACACCTTGTAATAATAATCAGTTATAAAGAGGACTTATATATATATTAAGTTTGTAATTTAAGAGTATCTGTAATTCGTCTGCACCTCTATAATTTAACTAATATTTTGTTCTTAATAATTTGTAAAAACTGATGATGGTTTAGCACTGAAAGTACATTTCAAATTATTAAAATCAATGGTTCTAGTGTGACTTGTATTTAATATACATTATCTTAGTATGAACCAGTCTTTATTTGATAGAATGGATTATTATTTCTCATTACTTTAACCTTTAACGCTTCTCAAATTAAAAAAAAAAAATGCCCCATACTCTCCAAGGAAATATGAAATATGATACTCAATATTCGATAATTTGCCATAACTTTTTGCTTTTTAATTTTTTGGGACAAAAAAATTATATTTTGTTGTCCATATACTCTGTCCTGATTTCGTTTTTTAATTTTAGTTATAGGACCAAAAGAAAAAAAATACGAAAGAATTAGGCCTAATTAGCATATGTAAACCAACACAATTTTTTCAAATTATTCATAATTTCGGCATTGGATAAAAAAAATATTATTATATTTAACATCGGATAAAAAAAATGTTGATATATTTACATTCCTGGTGATATTCCCACATCTTACAATACCAAATACTTCATAATTCTAAAAAATTTTTCCAATAAATGAAGACAATTTATAATTGAAACTTGATCCCGCAGACTGTAATTTGATACGCATCCTAACCTCGTGTAAACAAACAATCGTATTATCCCTCTCATGGATGAAATACGGTATTCTACTACACAAATGTTTAAAATAATTGTGTTAGGGCACGTTCAAAAAGTCTAACGTGTTAAACTTTTCTCACGTTGAGTTAGCCTCATTATCGTATACACGTTCAAAAAGTCTAATGTGTTAAACTTTTCTCACGTTGAGTTAGCCTCATTATCGTATATACTTTTTGACCGGTCAGTTGGAGAGACAACATGGCTGTCTGTAAGGAAGTTTTAATAGAAGTTTTCAAATGTTTGGAAGATGCATTTTTTTTGGATAATTCTGACAGTTGGAGAGACAACATGGCTGTCTGTAAAGAAGTTTTAATAGAAGTTTTCAAATGTTTGGAAGATGCATTTTTTTTGGATAATTCTAATGAAAAAATAGAGCATTGCATAATTCTAACTAATTAACTAACTAGACTTAATTTTATTTAACAAATTTTCAGTTAGAATATAAGACACTCGAATTCTGAAATGATTAATAGTAAAATATCATCTAATAAATAAATTTTATCGAAAAAATTTCCTTAAAATAAATTACTATTATTTATCACATACAACATTATCCATTTTTTGTCTCTTTATATACCACAATTTACACACGTGTTACACTGGGGGCCGCCATGTTTTTCACGAAGTAAACTTGCTATTTCTTTCGTTAGCTTCATTAGACTTTCGTGTGATACGTCACAGCTATAGAGCATGCACACTGCATAATAAAATTACTTTTTGACCGCTTCGTTAAAAACGAGTTTAACGCGTTAGCTATAGAGCATGCGCACTGCATAATAAAATTACTTTTTGACCGCTTCGTTAAAAACGAGTTTAACGCGTTAGACTTTATGAACACGCCCTTAGTAAGACTAGTCTATGCTTACAACTTGCATTATCGAATATTTGCTCGCACTAATTGAAAACGATATCATTTTTATAAGTTGCACTAATTTATAATATGAAGTTGTAATTAAAGACTCTTAATCACTAGATCAGCAAATGAAATATATACATACACATATATGCAATATGAAACTGTGAAACAAACAAATGGGTGAGGGGGCAGGATGAGAAGTTACATATCTCTGAATTTACATAAGTTGCACTAATTGAATATCACACTATTCGAACTCGCACTAATTGAAGCCTACCTGTATTTCTTAATGTACTAACATGCCAGGTAGTTTGTTCTAGAAATATATATATATATTATCATAATAACGAAGATATGATAATCATGTTTGAACTAGAAACAAACAAAAAAAAAATAATTCCAATTTCGGGGTATTACTGTATATAATATACTAGTAAAGATAAATGAAAGCCCATATTGTTTCAATGTAATAGACTGCACAAGAAATATTTGATGACAAACACTTTATATCTGCTTCATACACTGACGGAAAAAAAATCCCAACACCAAGAAAAAATTATTGTAGTGTAATGAAAAGGGTATTACTGTATATACTAGTAAAGATAAATGAAAGCCCATATTGTTTCAATGTAATAGACTGCACAAGAAATTAGTGCACCACAAATAGTAGTAGTGCAAATGTGCAAAAGATATGAATTCTATCCACATAATCTATATTCTGTGCAGAAATCATTAGATGATGATATGAATTGTCAAATGGAATTGTTTGAGAAGTTCATTGTATGTCATCTTCAATTGTTCCTAGAGCAAGATATTGCATTTAAAGTTATTAACAGTTTTTTAATTAATATCGATTTTGTTAGTCTTCTGACAGATATACTATAAGAAAAGATCCTTGAAAGTAGCATGAAGGCAGGCCCAATCATATTATAGCAATTGCAGCACTTCTAATGGATAATTAGAAAAGTTAAAACTTTAACTTCTTAACTAAGCTAAATAGAAGCAAAACATCAATTACAAAATAGCAAGCATTGTTTAATTACTAAAAATCAACAGTCAGAAATGCATTAAAACATGTTACTGACAGAGTAATATTGGTAATAAATACCAGTTATATGCCATTGTTAGCTTAGATCAGGGATGTCCAACCTTTTGGTTTCCTTGTACCACATTTGAAGAAAAAAATTGTCTCGGGCCACACACAAAATATACTAATTCTAACTATAGTTGTTTAGCAAAAAAGTTAATAAATAATGTACAGTAAGACCCCGTTTAACACTGTTTCAATATAAACACAATTTTTCCAAATTCAATATTTTTTGTTTAGATTCACTTTGGTGCAGTTTTCAAACTGTTATATTCACATAAATCCAAAATCGCATGAAGATGAGGAAGTTTGCATTTCTAAAAATGAAGAGAAAAAAGAACTTGCAATGGATTTTCTCAAAACAAGTTTAGCTACTATTATGGAAATTATGGATCAGTTTATACAAAATGATTCATATTTTAATAAAGAAGTTCAAAGGCAAGATGAAGTGTCATGGGTTGCGATGCATGGTTATCAATAACTGCTTGTTGAACAAAAGAGGAAAAGACAAATGACATTAGATAACTTCTTAATTAACAAAAAATAAAAAGTATCAAATGAAGAACCTTTCTTATCACAAACATAAATTATTTACTCAAATATTCTTGATTTTCAGGAATGATTTATAAATATAAATTAATATTAGCAATAAAAACTGTCTATAATTAATATAATACAATAATAATAATAACCCCCCTGAATCCTGCTAAGCTGGCTCAAAGTGGCAGAGGGGTGTACATGGATGGAATAGGCAATGCAAGTCAAAAATCTTTTTCTAGTAGAGTCACCCTGGGCTAGAAGGATACTCCATTATGCTCAACAAAATGCTAGCAGGTGTTCCCACCTCTGTGGTGTTTTATTAGTATGCAATGATACAAAGCAGAACATGAAAGCATACCAGCTCGGACGTTGCCCGGGTTCACAAGGTCTGCATCTGTGAGTTAGGCAGGGGCTCACATTCGGGAAGTTTACTACAGTCTCCCTTGGCCACTGGTGGTGAAAGCAGCACCAACCCAAGCCTGGTAAATTAATATTAGCAATAAAAACTGTCTATAATTAATATAATACAATAATAATAATAACCCCCCTGAATCCTGCTAAGCTGGCTCAAAGTGGCAGAGGGGTGTACATGGATGGAATAGGCAATGCAAGTCAAAAATCTTTTTCTAGTAGAGTCACCCTGGGCTAGAAGGATACTCCATTATGCTCAACAAAATGCTAGCAGGTGTTCCCACCTCTGTGGTGTTTTATTAGTATGCAATGATACAAAGCAGAACATGAAAGCATACCAGCTCGGACGTTGCCCGGGTTCACAAGGTCTGCATCTGTGAGTTAGGCAGGGGCTCACATTCGGGAAGTTTACTACAGTCTCCCTTGGCCACTGGTGGTGAAAGCAGCACCAACCCAAGCCTGGCTACTGCAATACACATATCCACAATAGGAAACGGATCACCACATCAGAACCCAACCAGCCAAAGTTTTTCTCTGGAAACTCAACCAGAGACTACCAAGGCTGGAAAACCACGCCAATGCATGAAATGGACAACAGATATGAACGAATTCATCAAGCATACATACTACACAATTACAAAATTAGAAACTGACATTACAGGGTATAGAAGGGTACTCTATGACAAATTCACAAGCAGATATCCAAACATCACAGTTACAGAACAATGCATAGCAGATCAAAGAAGAACCATCATCCACAAAAACCTAATACCACACAGTACATTAGAAAGCATTAAAACTGAGGTAGCACAGCAAATATCACAACATGAAACCGATTCACACGCACCAATAGAACACAAAGTGGAATAGACACCAGATATAACATCCATTGACGACAACACACTGCCCATTAACAACACTGACACAGAACTAATAAATAAACTCACTGACACACTCCAGGAAACATTAACCAAATTCACAGATACGGTCCCACGCAACGTCAACGCATCCCTAAACTTCACAACTCACAACAGTTGAACAATACACTAAATTGTATGAAAGAGCAGCTGATCATCGACACAACAATACTAAAACAAGTACACAGACAACACAGACACTTACACACAGCTTACATAGATTACAAAAAGGCATTCAATAGCATACCACATTCATAGCTCATACAGACATTGCAACTTTATAAAATCAATACCAAATACATACCATTCCTATGCAACATAATGCACACTGGAGAACAATACTACATATTACTATAAATAAAAATCATATAGCCATAGAACCCATACACATTAGATGAGGTATTTTTCAGGGCAATTCCTTGAGCCCACTCTGGTTCTGCCTTACTCTAAATCCACTCATATGCATGGAGTTTGGCATAGACCAGTGGTTCCCAACCTTTTTTGGCCATGTCCCACTTAAGCATCTCTAAAATCCTGATGTCCCTGTGACATATAATTTTTATTATTCAAAAAGTGAACTCCTATTCACATGGAGTAAAGCCTAAATGGCCATTAACTTGGTCTAAACAAGCTTCCAAAGAGCATGACATCCATGAAAGAGAAAAATAAAAGAACAAAAGGACAGTTGAAGTACTGAGGAAGAAATCACTATGAAATTGTTAAAAAATAATAATAATATGAAATGATATGAAAAAACAACAATTAAAGTTTCAAAACCATTATGTACATTCTGATTTTAATTTTAAAAATGTGTATGTCACAATATACATTCATATACTATATATGAGCCCCTAGAACCATAAGAAATGCAAAAAAGTCACTGTTAATAACTCATTCTCGAATTGCCCTTCTTAAAAATCAAATTGCCCCTTTGTGGGGTATGCACCCACGTTGGGAACCATTTGCCTAGACAAATGCAAAACACTCCACATTGAAAAGGGAGTCCTAAAGAAAGGAGGCTTCATTTTTGAAAATGGAAACACTATCGAATCCATGGAAGAGGAACCAGACTCACAGAACAGAAGAAAACTAAACACACATTGTCAAAACATATCTGAATGGAAGAAATACAGTGAAAGCCATCAACAAATTTGCCATACCAATACTGACTTACTCCTTTGGACTGATACAGTGGACATAGACAGAACTAGAATTACTCCAAAGAAAAACACGAACATAATTGCTTGTGTTTTTCTTTGGAATAATTCTCACAATATGTTCAATACACGAACATATTGTTCGTGTATTGAATTATTATTTTATTATTGTGTTCTTTTTACAATATTGTGTTCTTTGGAGAAAAACACAAACAATATGGTCATGTTTTCTCCACGAACATATTGTTCGTGTTTTTCTTTGAAGTGATTCTAGTTCTGTCTGTGTCTAGTTTTCTTTGGAATGTTTTTCTGGATTTAGGGTGAGGCAGAATCAGAGTGGGCTCAAGGAATTGCCCTGAAAAATACCTCGTCTAATGTGTATGGGTTCTGTGGCTATGTGATTTTTATTTATGGTAACATGTAGTATTGTTCTCCAGTGTTATGTTTTATTATGTTGCATTATGTTGCGTAGGAATGTGATGTATGTGATATTGATTTTATAGAGTTGCAGTGTCTGTATGAGCCATGAATGTGGTACTGAATGCCTTTTTGTAATCTATGTATTACTTACAAAATACCAGTACCATCACCAGAAATCTGCCACAGAATGAACTATTCTTCAATGCAAGGAAGGAGGACATGGCCTTATTGACATCTCACATTTACACAACAGACAGATCTATAATCTGAGAGAGTTCTTCCATAAAACACAACATAACATCAGAACTACACAGACTAATAAACAACATACATCACAACTATACAAAGCTATTGTCTTGGCAGATAGACCACTAAATCTTCAGAACAACACTCCATGCCAAGTAGACAACACTGCACACTGAAGCTATAGTCTTGGCAGATAGAAACATAACACCATTAAATCTTCAGAACAATACTCCATGCCAAATAGACAACACTGCACACATAACAAGAAAACATCCTGGTGTAGAAAGAAACTCCATGGCAGACACCCACACAACCTTCAGAAATACTTCATTGATGCTAAAGTGTGAAACAGCTGTTTAGTCAGGGGGATCTATTTACAGAAACAGAAGGGTTTATAATAGCAATACAAGACCAGGTAATAAGCACGAAAAACTACAGAAAATACATACTAAAGGACAGCACATTAACAAATGACACTTGTAGGAAATGCCACATAGCACCCAAAACGATTCAACACATTACATTTAGTTGCAAGTTGCTTGCACAAACAGATTACTTGCACAGATAACCAAGTAGCAAACATAATACCACCAAAAGTTTGTAACCACACACAAATTAATAAACACACTTACACCATACTACAAATACATATCGGACACAATCTTAGAAAACTCGACACACAAGATGTATTTTGACAGAACAATCCTAACAGACAAAACTATACCCCACAAGAGATCAGCCATCACTCTCATAGATAAGCAAAACAAAGTTACCTACATTATAGACATCTCAATACCAGACACACATAACATCCAGGATGCACTCATCCAAAAAATTAGCAAATACACAGAACTCTCACAAGAAATTAAGCGTCTCTGGGGAATGCAAAAGGTAATCACAGTACCCATCATTCTCCCCTCCACAGGAGTAATCCTTACACACTACACAAAAGCCTCAAAACATTAGATCTATATCCCAAGACATACAAAAAGTTTGTAGTGTTACAGTTTTCTTTAGTAAGAAGTTTCTCAGCACTGATACAGACAGTTAGTTAACACACAATTAAGTTTCACAAGTAGTCATGTTTTGACTCGAGTCCGACATGGCGCTTCGCACCGGAGTTACTCTATGCTCTCGTTGCTGTACCACAAATAATAATAATAATAAATATTACAAAATAAAATTAAAAATAATATGTTGCACCGGAGTTACTCTATGCTGTACCACAAATAATAATAATAATAAATATTACAAAATAAAATTAAAAATAATATGTATATTTTTTTAATTCATTATCCTGTTTCATCTATCTCCATTATTTACATGTTAAGATGATCCTAATTAATCTTGCCATATGGCAAGATTAATTAGGATTATTTGGATTAAAATTCCCTTGAAGCTGGTTTAGTATATAAACTTTATGTTAAGATGAACTCGTTTAACACCATTTCATTTAGCGCTTGATTTTGTTAGAATGTATCCCCCACATTAAACGGGGTCTTACTGTATAATATATGATATTCATGATAGCAAATAAGCAAAAATGTCATTGCATAATAATCTTTGATTCCTTTTCAATCAGAAATTTTTTTAAAATCATTGAGCAGGTCAGGAAGTTTTAATCATTGAATAAAAAATAAAAGTAAACAATAAGCCAAACAAGTAAGATAAATCGTTTATTCAAAAACGTTTTCGGCTATCCACATAGCGTGCCTCAATCAGTTGACTGAGGCAGACTACGTGGATAACCGAATATGTTTTTGAATAAACGATTTATCTTACTTACTTGGCTTACTGTTTACATTATTTAATAATTAAAAGTAAGAAGTATTTCAGTATGAAATAAAAAATATTTTAGAAAATGGAAATAGAGAATGTAGATAAGTACAGGTATCCCTTCAACAACACAGTAGATAAGTTCCTGAAAAACATCATGTTGTGTGAAATCATGTTATATGAGACCCAGAGCCAATACAAAAAGGAAAGTTACATTCCAAAACCAATTCAAAACAAATAACTTTCTTTAATTCCACATAAGAAACTTGGCGTTTATTAAGTATGTTAATAACACAAAACATAAAGAAAAAATATATATGTAAGCCTTAAAAAAAATAATAGGAAAGAAAAAGTATATAGCCTATATAACATTCATATGATAATTATATCTTCCTTACCATTGTTTCATTAAAGCAAGAACTTTTCTCTTTAATAATATCAATTTCACTCTCTGAACTTTTTCATGCATTTAAAGTTGGTGTATCTTCTGCTCTCTTTATAAAATTTGTAATCTAACCCATTACCACCCACTAGAAAACAATTTTTCCCTAACATATACCAAAAAAAATTTATGAATAAAAAGTTCTTCTGCCCTTTCACATTCTTCTATCGAAAAATAAAAACTTATTTTTTATCCAAGAACTGAATGTTTAGAACAAAAAATACTCAATGGTCACCAATTAACTTAATTTCAAATCGAAATCGAAAATAGACTGCATATCGTCCCTCTGATGACAAATTAACAAAATTGCATTTGTGAGGAAGTTAACTTTGACCTATCCTATTTTTATTTTATTATGCACTCTATTATTTATTTATCGTTATTTTCCTATATGCTAACGTATTATATTTTAGTTTAAAAGTTAACTTACTTCCCACGTTCTCCGCCTCCGTCGTTGGCAATCACGTGATACGGGAACGGCGCCCGTACCCGGAAGAGCTATCCCGGTTAATGATGTCTTATCTACATAATATTTACCACTGAACTGATATGTGAAAATAAGAATGATCCGTATCGGTATTTTTGTTCGATATATAAATTAATTGTAAAGATAATGACATGAATGAATTACTCTGTAAACTAATAACTTTGAACTTGTTACGTATAAGTATGTAAATGAGCGAATGCGGAAATGTTCGTCACTCACGTATAAAAGGACGACGCAATCGACAAGTTTTTTGAGGTGTTGTTTGGTAACGAGAGGTGCTGAATTTCCAGACGTAGAATTGGTGAAAGTGACAACTGAGTTTCTTGTAAGGATCGACTATTGTTTGAAGTTTGTATCGGAGGTGGAGGTATTAGAATTTAAGTAGTATTTAAGGTTTATTCCTTTGTGGAATTTTGATATTTGAATTGGATTAAACAAGTTTTGTTGGATACTTGTTTGTTGCTTTATTATAGTTTCAATAAAGCATTTGCTAACACTTTTGTAAGTGTTTTGAGTCTAATAAATTTATAGTTTTATTATTATTTAACTTGTTTGGAAATTTATTCAATTTATTAGTGAAAGTTCTAACATCGTTTTTTGTCTGTTTACTGCTAACACTTAATCGGTACTTTTAGTGTAAGTTCCAATATTTGTTTTCGTTTTGTCAGTTAGACATTACGTTATTGGTAGATTGTTGTGTAGTTAATTATATTTAAGTTAGAACTTTGAAAAGACCTGAGCTCAGGCAGAACTCTGGAATTTGCAGAGTCGCTAGCCGTTAGGTTTAGCTTATAATTAGAATTATTACTAGTCGTTCTAATTCGCAACTTTGCACATTTATGACTAATTTTAGCATAGTATTTCTCAATGATTGCATTTTGTGTGTGTATTGTGTGTGATATAAAAGGCAAAATATACAAATTGGAATATGTGAATCAACATCTAAACTCCTGATGGTAGCTACTCATCTGATGAGTATTACTTTATGATAAGTGCAATCATAATGCATCATCTGCAAAGCTATATTGCCCAGCATTTTCTGTTTAGTCCACATCTACCTGACAAAATTATTTTCAACACAGTTTGCCACCTCAAAGAAATCAGCAGCTTTGCACATCATCATCAATCTGGTAGACCTAGAAAAGAGGTGTTTGAGTTTGTCTGGAAGATGTCTTAGGATATGTTCTTGCCACTTCAAGCCTCAGCACAATGGCAATAGGCAAGACATAAAGATTATTGTCTAAACAAGTGTGGAAAATTTTGAACTGGCAGGAAAGCTCATCCATACCATCTGTGTTCAGTGTCAGATTCAGTTAGTGTGGGGCCTGATTGGATATTTCTTGCAGAGCCTCGAATATGGATTATATGTATAAATAAAATAAGTAACATTTATAAATAAATATCCATTTTTGTCAGCCAGATTGGCTGCATGGAAACACTTGGCTTTTCACTCTGGAGGACCCAGGCTCAAAGTTCAGGTCCCATTTCCTTGAAAATATTTATCATGGGGTCCAGGTCTGTGCTGTCAATCCCTTATCATCCACAATCTGGCTGACCCTCCACAGAGCTGTAGAAGGACCTGTTTTGCCCCATCAATTAGTATTCTTATAGAAAGGAAACTGGTGTCACCTGCTGACCAAAACAAAACAAAAGGGTTAATTAAAAAATGGGTATTAACTGCTATGGATGCATAAATGTGTCCATTCATAGCTATCGGTGTAGACTATGGATGCATATATGCATTAGCAATTCTTTCTATTCAAACCATCAATATATATAGATGATTCAAACACAGAAGAATCATGCTATCATGTGTTTGAGATAGTCACGATATATTTTGATTATTAATAACAATAAATAAAAATTTACTTGTATCTAAACACTTTTTATTTGATAGAACGTTACTTCTTTTAATAAATAACGAACATGATTGCAATAACATTGTAAAATATTATAATTATGATATATGGGTGATGTGGAAAATTG
This sequence comes from Olivierus martensii, assembly GCA_000484575.1. Lineage (NCBI taxonomy): Eukaryota > Metazoa > Arthropoda > Arachnida > Scorpiones > Buthidae > Olivierus > Olivierus martensii. Next base: position 43,756 of record AYEL01085765.1, read on the forward strand.
TATACGTAAAAAGATAAGATCTAGTTCAAAGTGGAAAAATAATTTATCATCATTTACTGGAGAAATACTTTTGACTTCATAAAGTCATCTTCAGAATTTAAAATTAGAATACATAACATTTTTGGAACAAGATGCAGAATGCTATTCAAATTTAAATACTTAGAACAAAAGAATTATATACAAATATTAAGGCTACATAGATGTTGAAAATTAATACTAATCAAGTTAGACAAACACTAGGTACAACAAATAAATTACAATTAAAGTAAATAAAATAAATGAAAATACATGGGGGAGGCTATATAAGCCACTGTAGGGATATGTTAACAGAATGGTTATCATTTATAACATAGGTCTTATCATTATATTGCTCAATAACAGTGGTTTCAGCCATTCTAATGTCTTCTGCTTTACTTATCCCTCTGACGACACACGCTTGATCCCATTGGATGGTGATGTCATATTGGTAAAAGTGTTTGACGAATGCCATATTGAAGGTTGCCTTTTTTATGCTGTTTTAGTGTTCTTTCAATCGGGTGTCTAAAAATCTCATAGTACAATGGTACCTCACAATTAAACACTAATCCGCCACCGAACTAGCGTAGAATTCAGAAACTATCGAATTGTGGGACAATATTTCCATATAAGACTTTGGAAAATAGATTAATTCATTGTCAGACTCCCATCTCATTTCCCCTAATGGGGCGGTGAGAGAGATATACTATATTATTTTCTTTACTATATGTATTTTACTATTATATAACACTAAATTACAAAATACACTACAGTGAAAACTAACTTCACGACCATGTGATGTGACGACCACAATTTTATGGGAACCAAATTTTTTCCCATAGAAATAATGCTATTTGACTCTCTATAAGACGACCACCTCCCTAATGCGACCACGACCATCATTTCTATAGACCAAACATAAAGTGAAACTGTCTATGACGATCATAATTTTTTAATATCACTACTAATTGACTATCTTTATTACTTATATCAGTACCGTTTTCTTTTAAACTTAAATTTCATTTAAGCTAAACCATTACAATTGAAAAAATTGCACCATGCAAATTTTTCCCCATCATTCATAACATGAGAATGACGTAGCACGCTGGAATAACGAAATCATGATGTCATTTCTACTTTAATGCCATATCTTTTTTAATATGCATGTTCCTTAGATTTGTATCTATGATATGATAATTAAATTTTGTTTTAAAAACATTAAAATCAAAACTTGAAGGACCTATGGCGAAGTGATATAGGGGAAACAGGGCATTGTCTGTATAATAATATAAATATATTTATCTCTAATTTATTTCTCTTATACATTATACAACATATAATTCATTCTGCATGGGTTAAATGGTTGGACTATAGCTGGTTTATTTATATATAAACTGCACCAAAATAATGGTAATAAAATAAATAGTAAAATTGCTGTTAATTACATTTAATCAATCATGCTTATTTATCATTTGAAGAACAAACAAAACAAAATATTTATAAGTACATAAATTGCAATTTATATTAATGAATTCAATTTTTCGTTAATATATAAAATAATGCTAATATTATCAATCAAATCATAAATATTACCTTTGTAATTTTTATAAAATAATAATTTTGAATAAATTTCACATTAATGTAAAGTAAAAATTTAATAATATTAGCATAAGTATATATCAATGAAATAAGAATTAATACATAAAAAAAATAATAATATAAAATTTAAATGTTTGCTCAGAAAGACAAACCAAATACATGCCTTTATAAAATGAAAGATATATAGTATTTGTTACAGGTTACTGAGGAAGGCCATAGTAAGCGGAATACATTACTACATGATATTATTATTATTATCTGTATTGATATATTAATAATAAATTGCTTTTCTGCTTAAAGTGCTTTGTAAATTTCTTGTGTACATAAAAACTGTTTCTGACAGTACAAATTTAATTTTCTACATTACATCACACTATTATATGTTACATTAAAAATTAAAAGGCTTCAAAATTATATATCTCACGTGGTACCATGATTCTTATGCAAACTAAATTATATATAACTTTGTAGCAATCAATGTATTAAATTATCTGATCTATAGTACAATAAATGATTTAGCATTTCCCATACCTTGTTACTTGACTGTATTTTGGCTTCTCAAATCATTTGAAGTCCATTTAAATTATTTTCAGAATGAATTTTGTTTAGCTGCTTCACTTTTTGTTGTTTTTCCTATTGATAACAAATAAATATAAAAATTAAAAATCCAAACACACCCAATCTATATGGCCATAAATTTAATAAAATATATTATTTCTCAAATATGAAAATACAGCTTGTGTGAAATCATGCTTTTAGAACAGAAACAGTGCAATGAATCATTTTCTCTTAATTTCATCATTTATCATATATAAATGTGTTTTCTAGGCATATTAGGTTAGTTTTAGTTAATGAGCCAGGATCAACCAAGACTTCTCTTGAAAACTGAGAGTATGAGATTCTGAATTGAATCTGAATCCTCAAAGATAGTAAGAGACTACTTTACTATGCAACTTATGTGCTTATTCTTTAACATAACTATTTTAATATACTGCATAAGGCATGTTACGACATACCATATATATATTTTCACTTACATAAGGTTTCACAGAACAATTCATTTACTGTACGTAAGTCAGATGTTAGCTGTATAGCAATATAAATATATTTATTTCTAATTTATTTCTATGCATTATACAGCATATAATTCATTCTGCATGGGTAAAATGGTTGGAGCAATAAATGGATAAGCAGTTTTCAGTAAAATGTTCTGTTTTATATCAATAAAACTATGACAATAAAATACAAATACTATATATTATTGCTTTGCTGAAAAATTCAATGTATAATTTTATTCTTGAAAAATTTTTTAATTATTGATATGACTGAATATTATGTTCTTTTATTTCTTTAGAATTTTTACAGTTCTCTTAATTAAATAATCATATTTTTATAATTAGAGTAAATTATATAACTGTGTAGTCTATTACCATTTTTTACAGTATAATTTAATTATTAATAGAAATTATTCTATAATATCATATTAAATTATTTAACAATTATAAATGCTGTCCTTTTATTTTTTAATACTCAACTATAACAACATAAATTTCACTACCACCATAAATTTGTTTTGAATATAACTTAAAAAGAATATTAACAATTAAGTAAGAACTTATTTAAGAATTATTATTCTTTACAATTTTACAATTACTTTATAATTTAAAACATCAATGTTTTATAGATACTGTACAGTATTTATATATTTTTGGGCGTAAGACACATGTCAAATCTCACGAAGTAAACATTGCAACTTTTTAGGTTTAGTTATTGCTAGATATTGTTGATTATATTGAGATATATTATTTTCGTTGACATTTTATGCCTTAATTAATCAACTGAATGTTGTTTATTTTGCAATCAAAGGAAGTTATCGTAAATATATTATATTAAATGATAAAAGTTAAAATTTACAAAACTTTAATTGCTTAAGATTCAAATAACAACATATTTTAACAAATTAATTTTTTTACGCTTTTTATATTTTGCTGATATATCAAAACAATTTCGTTTTCACGTTGTTTATCTTAATAATTTTAATAAATAAAAGCAACCTAATGAAAGTTGAACTATTTATACCTTTAACTGAAGACGATATGATACAAGAACGTTAACAAAAATTCCTTAGGAATAAAATTTGTGTAGCATTTTATGCTAATACTGAACTGTCTAAATATAAAACCAATTAATGTGTGTTATTTAATAAGGAATATTATTTTAACGTACTGTTTCGACATTAACATGATTCACTAAATTGAAATACTCTCGACAGTATTGAGTTACGTTCAAATCACATAGATTAATGTGTCAAATCCAAAATGTATTCTATTTGTATAGCTACTTATTTAATTTTAAAAAATAATTGATTCAACTAACATTTAACATCTCTGAAATATAAATTTTATCTTTAATATTGCATATTAACAAATTTATGATTTTTGTAAAATATGAAGTAATGAAAAGACTTATTTGCTATTTCGTTTTATGTAAACTGAAATGTTAAATTTTGATTATTATCCAGCTAGTATTATCATTAATAACGGAATTATGTGCAGTACAATATAAAAGTAATGAAATTACAGAATTAATATCAAAATAACCAATTTTAAATACTGTAGGTGGAACCTTTTTGAAACAGTAAGTTCAAAATACGCCCCGTTCAAAAAACAAATTCTTCACTTCCAAACAAATTATATATAAGAATATCATTTTTTTGTCTTCCTTTATAGTAAAAAATTATCAATTTAGTTAAGATCTGATGGTCATAAATTTAATATACTAAATTTACGTTTTCGTACGAATTCTTAACCTATATAAACTACCCGTAACGTAGCATTACCGATAACAATTTTAATCGCATGACAATAGTGATGAGTCTTTACTTTTTTAATAATAGAATTGTAGCAATTCTATTATTAAACAGTTTATGGGATTAATTGATTTTTATCATCTTAATTCTTGTTTTGCTGTTTGGAAATGGTTAATTTTAGGAGCGGAGCACATTTATAATTACAGCCTAATTTGAATATGTAGCATCTTCAACATCATATTCTAACCATCTGTAACATTATATTATTACATAATACAATATTTTAGATTAAACAAATTGGAATACAGAAAATATGATATCAATATCTTTTCCTCTAATTTGTTTTGTCTAATTATCATATTATATAAAATTGCTAAGGTAATCATCGTCTAGAATGCTCGGGAATATCCGAAAAGAATACTCAGATAAGAGTACAAAGATGATGTTCTCATGTGCTTTACAACTGGAAATTCTAGTATGTTGTTCTAATATGTAAAATGCATATTTTTATACAATTATTAAAATTTTAATTTGCATTTTTAAAGTTCAAATAAATTATTTTATATCGCTTATTTTTTGAGTTAATATACAAATTTATATCATTAATATTTATGTAAAATTACGTTTCAAATTTTAAAATAAAAAAATAATTCCAAAATTAATTCAATAATTAAATGATTAATTTTTAATTATAATTAAATGGAGTCTGAATCTTCTTACGTTATAATTATGCAACTTCTCAAACTTCAATGAGAAAATGTTGCATATTAAAATTGATTTCTTTGCTATAGATATATAATCTGAATTAAAAAAATTAACTTTCTTATGGAAATTTCGCCTGTTACAATTACATTACGTTTTATCTATTATACAGGGTGATTCAGGAGGTTGGGGAATAATTGAAGGAGCATGTAGAAGAGACAATTCTAGCAAAAGTTCTTAGGGTCATTTTTTGATATGGGGCTTCGTTAAAAAGATATAGCACCTGAAAGTTTCCTGACTTCATTTTCTTTAGGTGTTAAAATGTGTGTAAAATGCCGAAAATAAGCTAAGCTGCAACCATTTTTAGACCAGTTCTACTGCTGGGAGTCTCATAACAAATGATTAAATACTCTTAGGGTTGTCAACATTTCTTATGTAACGGTTACATCAGCACCGATACAATTGTACGGCGCCTACGCATAATTTTACAAAAGTTGTTTGACCACCACATTCAATGAAAACACAGTATCGTATTTTCATTGAAACGAAACGAAATTCTAGGGCTCTCTCTCAAAAATCCTCGGCATTCCACGTACCATGTCAGATACGTCACACCTATTGAATCATCCTGTATAGACTATAAAAATTAGAAATAGGGGTATTAGGTTAGGTTAATTTGATTAAGCCGCCATATCTTTTTTTTTTTTGTTAACAGATGACGCCACTTTCCATTCAGGGAGAATACTAAGTGGCGGGGCGAAACAAGCCCTTCCACAGGCTGCCCACTCCTGCGGAGGAGTCAGCCGGATTGTGGAGGACGGGGATCGACGGGCCGGGCCCGGACCCCATGACAAATATTTTCAAGGAGCCGCCATATCCTCATGGGATATTCTGTATCTGGCGGCGTCCACTTATAGAACCCATCACAGGCTGGACAACATCCAGCATGGAATCAACCGGATGGTTGAAGGATGGGGTTCAACAAGCCGGGCCCGGACCCAAAAAACTGGAGGTATCTGATCCGGATCCTCCAGGGTGGTAAGCCACAGATTTACTATGCGACCATCCGACCGATGAATAGGAATATTGAATGACCTGGAAACATTCATGATAGTTCAGCGAGATCAACGATGTATACACATCATTCATCTATACAGTATAAATCGATGCGCGAGATTGAAGAATCAATAATAAAAATCAAAATAACTTTCCATTCTAGGCTAATCATGCATGCTAGTTGTTTAAAGATATAAGCCACTGAATAGATTCTTTGATATGAGAGATTGAATCGGACTGATAACTGGGTGATAAAATATTTGCTTGATTCTTAGAGGATCTAATCCAATTCTTACAGTTTCAGCTTTTTCAGAGACCAGTTCTGTCCGTTGAATACTATCCTTTACCGGAGGACCAATGACTGAGATCTATGGGTTTCTTCTGGTGTGCTTGTAAGCCATATCGCTTAATCAAGTAAGTTAAAAGAGGCATAAAAACGAGATTCAAATTATAACATTAATCATAGATCCTTTGGTTATGGTTATGTTAGTTAAACCACCATATTTCACTTTGAGGTAAACTATATCTGGTGGCAACCACTTTTAGAGCCCATCACAAACAGGCCAACTCCCATGATGAGGTCAACCGAAAGGTTGAAGGAACGAGTTTAAGGAACTAGACTCGGATCTCTCCTGAAAAACTGGAGATATGGAAACGGAATTGACATGGATATTCTAGATGGTAAGCGATGCTCTACCACACGGCTACCATTGATCACTAAGTGGTGAGCGAATTTAGTCCCTGTACAAACCTCCCATATCTGTTAAGGAGTATAGTAATACCTCGCATAGTCCGGTTAATTGGTTCCTCTTTCTTACCGGACTAATTGAAACCGGGGAATCAAAAGACACACCTTCCTTTCTTACACAAGGCATCACTTTCATTAAACCCAAGAGCACAAAACCGAAAACCCATCATAATACAAACCAATCACATGTTTACCAACACTATACAAAATTTTAACCTCATGTATCTTACCAACAAAATATCTCAACACTATATAAAATTTTAACCTCATGTATCACCAACAAAATATACGACAGCAAGTCAAAGAAAACAATATTCTCACAGAACAACAGAAAGGCTGCCATAGAGCTTCTCACAGAACAACAGAAAGGTTGCCGTAGAAGTCACATGGGGTGCAATGAGCAGCTGATCATCAACACAACAATACTAAACAAATACAGCAATACCTCGCATAGTCTGGTTAATTGGTTCGTCTTTCTTACTGGACTAATTGAAACTGGACTATTTGAAGTACGTAACTTATGGGAAAAATTATAATTGGTTCCAAGAAATTTTTGATTTGCTCATATATTTTTTTAAAAATCGTAAATTCTTACATTAATAATTATTTAAATACGCATTAAACATTAAAATCTTTTATAAAGATTTATAATAGATAGAAGGGACAGAAAGTAAATCCGAGCCCATAAAGACGAATATACTCCGTCTCACTCTCAACTGATAGTGACGTCACGCGATCTTCGGTTGTAACTATCCGCTTCAAAAATAAATCGCAGAATTATTTTCTTTACAATAGGTTTTAATTTCGGCTGCTCGGCGCCATTCTGACGGAGAGCGGCGCTCTGCGTAAAGGCGGATTCCCACTTGAACTGAGCCATCGCGGGCTGATGAGTCACAAATGCCGATATGCCCAGTATTCGTTCCCATTCAATGATTCAATTAAGTGTTTGCGGTAAACAACTGACGATATTGCACTTGAGAGGTAGGCACCATAACAAACGTTGTTCAGATAAATTTGGCAACACTGGAGCAGCTGCCTGCTTGTCTCAGCTCGTCATAGTGGCTATTCGAGTCATATATAGGTAGTAAGTAGCAAGCACACTTATATTTCATATTTATTCTAAAAAAATAAAATAAATTAAAAAATTTTTATTAACAATTACAATCCAGACTATTTGACACCAGACTATGCGAGGAATTGCTGTACACAGACAACACAGACAATTACATGCAACTTACATTGATTATAAAAAGGCATTAGACAGCATACTACATTCATGGCTCATACAGACATTGCAACTTTATAAAATCAATACCAAATACATCATATTCCTACAAAACATAATGCAGCACTGGAAAAAAACACTGTACATCACCATAAATAACAATCACGTAGCCACAGAACCCATCACATAAACAATCACATAGCCACAGAACCCATACACATTAGACGTGGTCTCTTTGTAGCCACAAAACCCATACACATTAGACATGGTATTTTCCAGGGCAATTCCCTCAGTCCACTTTGGTTCTGCCTCACCATAAATCCACTCTCAAACAAACTGAACTCATTGAATTGTGGCTACGACATTAGACAAAACCGAACAACACACTACACACACATCTCTCTACTAATATATTAAAATCTAATCATAATAATAATAATAATAAAATCAAAATCTGTAATATGTCTTTAATAGCTATAAATCCATTTGTACAGAATAACATTTCAAGACAATTATTGCAATATTCCCATTTAACAATAAACATTACTTCTACAAATATTGCACAGATAATCATAGTTATCCATGAATATTATAATTGAATAAAAGACCCATATTAACATATATTAAGAAATACTAAAATCTAAATAATTACACATCCATCATATAATAACAAGTTGCAAAAGATAAATACAAAAATAAAAAATACAAAAATAATACTAATACATTAAAATCTAATCATAATAATAATAATAATAAAATCAAAATCTGTAATATGTCTTTAATTGAAAAAGTTAAAAATTATAAACAACAAAATATTATTCACAAGAATCTAATACCATGTTGCTGGACAATAATTTTCATAAACCGAACAAAAATATAAATACATTATAATGCATATTAACAAAGGTAGAAAGTTAAAATTTTAAATGACTAAATATTATTCACAAGAATGTAATATCATGTTGCCAGCTATAATTTTCATAAACTGTACAAAAAAATATATTATACTTTACATTATACTTTATATTAACAATATTAAAACAAGTAATTCCAGTTGGCTAAAGTGTCACACCTATTTAAACCACCCAGCCAGCCAGACCCAAGCCGGGGGTAACACAAGTGAATCATTTTAGTTAATCATGTAGTTGGTCTTTCCGACAAATTGAATAGTTAAGGTCTCTAACAATTTGGCTTCTGTAATCCCACTAGCAGTTTTAAAAACTTTAACCTTGTCCCACATAATAGTCAGGTCATTCTCCAAAGCCCTCTGCACTAAAGTTGTGTCCACTTCCCCTTTACGGACTGCATTAATATGTTCTTTAATCCTTTTTTCTATAGGTCTTCAAGTAAAACCTATATAGTATTCGTCTCTTTCAAGCCTGTGATTAAAGCATGGGACCTCATACACCCGGAACACTTCCTGACCTTATCCTTATCACTCCATATGAGGTCAAAAACTGTGCTACTCCTTTTGAGTGCTATTGTACATCCCCGTATGCTTTTCTAAAAGTGGCCTAAGCCTGCTGGTGATGGGGTTGAGATTAATCCCTATATAAATATGCAAAGGTTGTTGAGGGCACCTATTTTACACAGACCTTTTGGCACTTGCATAGATCCTTAAAGGAACTTAAACCTGTACTCATTTTGCATTCCTTGCTTAAGTATAGTTCCTATTTCTTCATACTAGAGCAATGAGTAAAGACTCTCCTAAACAAGAATCTGCCGCCTTATACTACCACGGGTCTGGGAAGCAGGCAGGAATAAAAATCAGAGAGTAGATCAGCTTGTGATAAGCAGATGTAACGTATTCTCCATTAGAAATGAAAATACACACGTGAAGGAAATGGACCATAGTCATGTCAGATTGCTCTAGCTCAAGTTCTAGCCCTAAATTATGGTCAGAGAGGTTAGTTAACAGCCCAATATTATCACTGGGATCATCTCATAGAACCAGGATATTGTCAATATACCTCCAGTACAATTTCAGGTGAGATCCAAACATTGATGGACCACGTTCTCCTTCTTTCAAACCTTAAGTTCCACTAGAAATTCGGCCATAGAACTTCCAATCGGAACACCAACATTTTGTCTATAGAATTTTCCATTAAATATAAAGAATGACCCATGAATAATTAAATCACAAATCTCTCAGAGACAGTTTAAGAGGCTGGCTTCCCCATGGGTGTGTTCCAGAAGATAGCGATAAAACTCAATTGCTGCAGGTTCGGGCCTTATCAATGGGAATAGTGACTTAAAGTCAAACACTACTATAGCTTCCTCTGGAAAGGTTCCTTTTTGTAGCAGGTTATCAATTAATTCCCTGGAGGAGCTCAAAGCATAGAAATATCCTTTCAACAGCGTCCTACACCACTTTCGCCAAGCTTCTTCTCCAAGGGGTATGTGGGAGTAGAAAAGCTTTTCACAATTGGTCAAGCAGTCCTTGGCTATTTATGCAGTTTTACATAGGCAAAAAGCCTTTACAGAATAGGTTCTTAACAGACAAAAACTTTAAACTCTGATAGATCTTTCCTTCTGCTGAGTCGAAATACTCGGCACTGTTATTCTTCTGTTGTATCCAGTACCAAATTCTTCAACCTTCATTTCTTCTAAGCACTGTTCTATATGTTTTACATAACTAGCCCGCCTTTGGAATACCAGTTTCTTACTTTTATTGTCCTTTGTGCAGGTAATGGCTTTGTCAGGTAGCCAACTCCTAGTAAGTGAACATCCTATTTCAACCTCCGGTGATCAGTACACTTACCTTTAGCCCTGCTATTAGTACCCTTCTTAAAACTCAATGCACATTTCCATCTAATTTCTTCTTTTTCTGTCTCTTTAGCCCAACTAATCAGTCTCTCAAGTTGGCACACCTGGTGATCCCATGACTTGGAAATATTGATATGGAACTGTGGCTCGTAATTTAAGATGGAAACCACAAATTTTGGGAGCTGGATGTCATCTAACAAGGGGAGGTTCAGACATTCGGGTCACCGATTTTTTTGAAATTTTGCACATACAGGGGTATACAGTGATACAGTGATACAGTGGATTACTCCAAAGAAAAACATGACCAACACTTGCAAAATACCAGTACCATCACCCAAAATCTGCCATAGAAAGAACTACTCTCCCACGCAAGGGAAGGAGGACGTGGGCTTATTGACATCCCATATTTACATAACAGACAGATCTATAATCTAAGAGAGTTCTTCCATAAAAAACAACATAACATCAGAACTACACAGCTACAGTCTTGGATAAACAACATACATCACAACTATACAAAGCTATTGTCTTGGCAGATAGACCACTAAATCTTCAGAACAACACTCCATGCCAAGTAGACAACACTGCACACTGAAGCTATAGTCTTGGCAGATAGAAACATAACACCATTAAATCTTCAGAACAATACTCCATGCCAAATAGACAACACTGCACACACACAAGAAAAGAAAACATACTCCCATGCCAAATAAGACAACACTGCACACATACAAGAAAACATCCTGTTGTAGAAAGGAACTCGATTACACTGCACACATACAAGAAAAGAAAACATCCTGGTGTAGAAAGGAAAACACTGCACACATACATGAAAAGAAATCCTGGTATGAAAAAGGAACTCCATGGCAGACACCAAAGAAAAGAAAACATCCTAGAGTAGAAAGGAACTCCATGGCAGACACCCACACGACCTTCAGAATACTTTATAGATGCCAAAGAGTCAAACAGCTGGTTAGTCAAGGGGGGATCTATTTACTGAAACAGAGGGGTTTATAATAGCAATACAAGACCAGGTAATAAACACGAAAAACTACAGAAAATACATACTAAAGGATAGCACATTAACAAATGACACTTGTAGGAACTGCCACATAGCACCCAAAACGATTCAACACATTACATTTAGTGCAAGCTGCTTGCACAAACAGATTACTTGCACAGACAACCAAGTAGCAAACATAAAACCACCAAAAGTTTGTAACCACACACAAATTAATAAACACACACACACCATATTACAAATATATACCAGATATAATCTTAGAAAACTCGACACACAAGATATACACCTAGCCTTCGATTTGCATGGCACTCAATTTACACAGTTTCGCTTTTACATGGTTTTTAAATGAAAACAAAAAATTTTTTTGGGGTTTTATTTTGATTGTTTTGCATTATGCCATTTATAAATTAAAAGAGTATCATATTGTCACGTTTTGTGGATTTACAAGTTCGTAGAGATTAATAAAGAGTGAATACAGCTGCAAAGTCGCAAATTTGAACGAATGTCAATACTATGTACTTATCAGCTAAGCCTAACGATTAGTGACTCTGCAAATTCCAAAGTTCTGCCTGAGCTCAGGTCTTTAACTAAGTTCTAACTTAAAACTAATTAGCTACAAAAAACAAACAATCTAACAATAACATAAACCGGCAAAAACGAAACCGGAACTTATCACTAGAAGTAACGAATAAGTGTTAGATTGAAATGACAAAAAACGATGTTACAACTTACGCTAATAAATTAAAGAAATTCTCAAATAAGTTAGATAATAAGAAAATATAAATTAATTAGACTTGAAACACTTACAAAAGTGTTAATAAATGCTTTATTGAAACTATAATAAAGCAACAAGCAGTTAATCAACGAAACTTGTTTAATTCAATTCAAATATCCAAAATTCAATTATTCACAAAAAGGAACCTTAAATATTACTTAGATCTAATACCTCCACTACCGATATAAACTTCATATAATAGTCGATCCTTACAAGAAACTCAATTGTCACTTTCACCAATTCTACATCCGAAAATCCAGCACCTTTCGTTATCAAACAGCACCTCAAAAAACTTGTCGATCGCGTCATTCTTTTATACACGAGTGTTTCATAGACAAACAAAACAGTCTACATTATAGACATCTCAATACCTGGCACACACAACATCCACGATGCATTCAAAATCAAAAGTTAGCAAATACACAGAACTTTCACAAGAAATTTAGTGTCTTTGGGGAATGCAAAAGGTAGTCACAGTACCCATAATTCTCTCCTCCACAGGAGTAATCCCTCGATTGTGGAGGATGGGGATCAACGGGCCGGGCCCGGATCCCATGATAAATATTTTCAAGGGATGGGACCCGAGATTCGAACCCGGTCCTCCAGAGTGGAAAGCCGAAAGCGTTTCCACACGGCCAATCCGGCCGACAGTAAAGGCGGATTCTCATTAGGAGTGAATTTTGCAGCAAACGCAGAAAGGAGCTCGTTTCCATAGCAACGGAACTTGACCTTGCGGTCATTTGTTAGAAACGTAGACGTTGCTGCTCCCAACGTGTACGCTTCTATACAGCGTCTAGCTGCAGAGACTAGCCAATCAGAGATGTGCTTAGTATTAAACGAATTATACAATGGCGGTGATTAGTGGTTGACGTATTCCTATTCTTACCGACTATTGGCTGAAGTGTCAGTTGTTTACCTCAAACGTTTAATTGAATCATTGAATGGGAACGAATACCGAGATATCGGCGTTTGTGACTTATCAGTTCGCGGTGGCGCAGCTCAAGTGGGAATCCATCTTAAGACCCTGTTTAACGCAGGGGATACGTTCCAAAAAACCAAGCGTAAACGAAACAGCTAAGATGATCTCGTTTAACGCTGTTGTTAAACGAGATCATCTTAGCACGTAAATAATAGAAATAGGTAAAACGAGACAGTGAAAAAAAATAAACGTACCTTTTTTATTTTGTAATATGTATTATTACTATTGTATTGCATTAATTATAGGAATTTTTATTGCTAATTTCGATTTGTATTCATAAATCATTCATGAAAATAAAAAATATTCAAATAAATAATTTGTTTGTGTGAGGAAGGTTCTTCCTCATTTGATACTTCTTGTTTTTTCGTTAAGAATCATCTAATGAAAAATCGTTTCCCTTTTCCTTTTTCGTTCACAAGCAACTATCGACAGCAATACATCGCATCCATGAAATTTCGTCTTGCCTTTGAATTTCTATCAAAATTTGAATCATCTTTGTATAAACTGATCCATAATTTCCGTAAGAGGGGCTAAACTTTAATTGTAAAATAACGTTGATGGACAATCATAAATATGAACTGTGACCGCAGCAGATTTTCGTATGTACTGCACCGAACTGATTTCAAACGCATTGCGAGACGGTATGGTATAGGAGTATCAAAGCAACAAATTAGTGCGATTTCAGATTTTTTGTGAGTGTTATTAACGGTTTGAAAAACCGCGCCAAAGTGAATTAATAAAAATATAGAATTCGAAAAAAACCGCATTATATTGAAACAGTGTTAAACAAGCGGCGTTAGAGTAAATATCCGGTTGATATTATCACAGGTTTAGACTGAAAATGGTTCCGTCAGTTAAAAATCAATCAATGATTGAGAAATGACATTAAAAAAATAACTATTGTATACAGGTGTCCCTCGCCTTACGCGATTATAGTTCCCGGCACGAAAGTTGGAGGAAAATGACGCATGCGTATTTGAGAAAATGTTATTCAACCAATCAGAAACGGTCAGGAAACAGAGCATTACATTACTGTTATATTTATTTCCTTTCTGTATTATTTCCACACATAAAGCCATAACATGTTAAAAAATTTTTTCTAGGACAAAAAAATGTATTATTTGGATTTACATTAATTGCAATGGGAAAAATTGATTCGGATTACGAACTTTTCGGATCACGAACAGGGTCAAGGAACGGATTGTGTTCATGAACCGAGGTATCACTGTATTAATATTGAATGGAAATATGAAGAAGTTATATCAATATATAATAATATCAATCTCTTTGTTCAAAGAATGTAATGAAAAGATTTTTTTTAAGTAAAATTAAAATAATGTGCATTTACAATACATATATTTTTAAAAATTTTAATATTTAAAAATTTATATTTATATGTAAATGTTTAATTTAAGCAAAAATAAATTTGTAATCATATCATTGTCTATTTTTTTAATGTTTATTGCTTTTTAATATTTTTTCATTGGCATGGAAGCTGAAGATGACAAAAAATTGCAAATGTAATCAAAAAACATTTATCATTATTATTATTTTCATTTTTAAGTGCCTAAGAATGTTATTTTGAGAAAACAGATAAAAAAATTTCCATTATAAGAAATAATATTTTTTGAAGTAGTGCTTGTCTGTCTATACTTGATGATAACATTGGAAGTCAGTATTGAATCTATGAGGGAAGTTCATTTATATCACTATGTTGATGATATAGTCCACTAAATTATTTGTGATGTTACAGTAAATTGCTGTAGAATAATGATTATTTGACAAATAAGCTATAAGCTTCGAATAAAATTATGATATTAACATGATTTTAAAAATGTATTAAATTATCTGCATGCTTATAATATATATGATGATCAGACGCACAATGATGTTCTGCACATTCCAGTTGATTCTAACTGTGTTTAAATTGGCAGAAAATTGTAATTTTAAAATTTGTTCTTGAAAGGTTACATGATCAGCCATCAAATGAAGCAAATTGCATTGAATGTTTATTCAAAATTGAAAACTGAAAATCCAAAGGCACAATTACATAAAAATAAACACCATTCTTACTGATACTGTTATCTTTTACATCAAAACTGACTGTTCCATGCACTTTAATACCATCACAAAAGCTGCTCCCATAAATTCAATACTGACTTCCGTTGCTGTCATCAAGTAGAGTAACATATTTTATTAGTAAGCAACTTGATGTTTCTATCTTTTTTTCCTGACAAATAAAAATACAAATAGTCCTTGATTTTTGACATGTTTGGTTCAAACACCCACCATCATAAGTCAAAAATGCCTAAAATTTATGGATTACCTCATTACCAATATTTATTACAGTGCTCCCCAGATATAATGCTGTAATTTATACTGTGGATTTGGATATACTGCAGATCTTTCCTGGAGATTCTGAGAAAAATATAATACATAACTGACATCCTCCTGTTCTTACTAACTTGTAAGTTCTCATCAACAACTTTCAATAATAATAAAATCAGAATTAACAATATTTCCAGATCTATCATCATCATATATGTCTTAATAGTGAAGCATAGTTGGATGAGTGGATATCCTTTTTGCACTTATTAGAAAGGGATCCCTATTTATACGAATCATTAGAAAGGGATCATCCTTTTTAAAAAAGGATGATCCCTTCTAATGATTTATCCCTTCTAATCTTATAGAACAGGGCAAACCTTTTTCTGCTGGTGTGCCAAAAATTTAAAAAAGTTATATTTCTTAATGTACTAACATGCCAGATAGTTTATTATAGGAATATATATATATAGCGAGCCTGACTATTTAAAGTTTTTTCTTGAATGCGATCACAAGTAAACGCCATTACAGTTTAGTAAAAGGAACTCTGGGTAAATCCAGATCATTGCAGTCGATAAGGACATACAAATACGCATGCGTCATTTTCCTCCAACTTTCGTGCCGGCAACAATTGGTTCTATGAACTAATCTCATAATACGAAATCGCGCAAAGTGAGTTGAATTTAGCATGGTTGAGATAAGGATAGGGGTTTCTTCAGAAGGATTAAAAAAATGAAAACTTTACACTTGTGAGCAAAAGAAATTTTAATGAATGAATTATTTAAACTTATAAACAAAATACACAAATTTTAATGAATGAATTTGGATGAAGATGAATTTAATTAATACAATATCACAAACACCTAAACACTACATATTTCTGACAATCTTCAATCCGATAATGAATGGATTGGATCTGGTGAGTCTGGATCATCATTCTCTTGCTTTCTTGAAGTCGCTGGGATGATAGGCTGATGATCTTCAACTTTTTTAATGAAACAGTGAAGACTTAACTGAAGGCAGCATTGTTTCTCTCTCTAAATAGTTCTTTGTAGCAAGCCAAAGAATTCTGAATTTCTCTCGCAAATTTGGCACTTCTAGTCTCATTAGGATCATTTTCTTCAATTATTCTGATAGCACTGGCTATTTAAAAATTTAGTCATTTGTTTTGGTGAAAGCTGTTTGATAGGCTCAGCAACAAAGGGCTCCTGATTTCTGGAAATGGAAAACATCATCATTCATGTTGTTTTTCAGAAGCTCTTCATTACTGAGCTTTGATGAGTGGGAATCAAGCAGTTCATCCACATTTATCTCATCTCCATGAGACAATTTTTAAACAAAAATGTTTTTCATTTAAAAAGCAAATTTATTTTTTAAAATCGCGTTATAGTGAAAACGCGTAAAGTGAGATCGCGTATAACGAGGGACACCTATACCTCTAAAGTTTTTAGAGAAATTGTGTCAACCAATGAATTTCATTTTTTGCTATTTTCCCGATATAATCACTATGTAAATTGTGATGAGCATTTTATTGGTCTCGCCAAATAATAATGAATGTTAATGTATCATAAAAGAGAAAAAATATATTTACAAATCATACTCATTAATTTGTATATATTTTAATTTCAATAATAATATTAATAACTGTTATTAATATAGAAATGAAGCTGGTCTCAAATTTTAAATTCAATTTTAAAAAATGACATTTAGAAAATTTTTTTAAAATTAAATATGGCAACATATCCGGTTATTTAAAATTTTGAAACAGTTATAGAAAGCAATACTGCATATCAATTTTCATCGTCTGGGATATCATCAGATCGGCTTTCCAATCCATTTATATTTTCTTGAGGCAAATTTTGGATTTCAGACAATTTATCTTTGGATGCCTGTTTAGACAAAGGCTCTGTTGCTGCTGCTGCAGATTGTCTGGAAAAAAAATCGGTTGTTTCTTTAAGCTGGATCTGACCAACACTGCCTGTTTTGCTAGCATTTTCGATTGACTCTATATCACGACGAGATCTTCCTTTAGCAAACTCGATACTCTTATTAGTGCTTGTACGACTGGCTCTCACTTTATTAAAACGGGATTTATCATCATTAGCGATTTTATCTTCGAGTTGTTTAGCATTGACATCTTTCATTTTTCTCGAATTAAGAGTATCCCGACGAAACTTTTCGTAAAAATATGATCCGGTAATTTCAATCATATCTATCATGTGTGTCTTTATTAACACATCTCTAAAATTCGAAAATTCGCAATGTTCTTTGTTTTCGATATCTACAAAACCCCATCGAGTCATTCGGCCATAAACCATTTTCCCATTCACTTCTTGTTGTTTTTCGCTACCGACGACTGCGAAAGGAATCATATCTCTAATTCTATCATTTAGTACCTTGTCGTCTTGATCTTCGTCGATCTCTTTCATAGGATAAACGACGATTCCATTTTCTTCTAAAGAATCTCTGATGACTTTTTTAAAAGCCAGCCTTTCTTCTACTGTCATAGTATCACTCTTTGCTATGACGGGGATGACGTTGACAATTCTGCATAGACGTTTCATAAATTCAATATCTAGGGACGTTAACCAACGTCCCGATGGAGTGATGAAGTACACACAACAATGTACTCTCGTGTCTGTGATGATTTTCTTTCGAGCAATACATTCCTCCTCTTCTAAATACTTCTCGTATTGCTCGTATATATATTCTTGTATAGGAAGCCAACAATTTTCATTGTTAATCTGATCTCCAAATCCTGGTGTATCTGTAACTGTAAGACGTAATCGAACACCTTTTTCTTCCAAAAGGTGAGTTACTGATTTTATTTCTGTTGTTTTACGATACCCATCAACGCCTAAATCCCTCTCATTCTTTGAACAACTCTTACGACTAACAAACGCTTTGAAAAGAGAATTGAGCATTGTGGATTTGCCTAAACCAGATTTTCCAACTAGGAGAATATTGAATTCATATCCTCTGTTCAACGTTTTCTTCAATGTCTGTTCTTGCAAGGTATCGATTCCAACGTAGCTCCAGTTTTCTGTCTTTAGATAACCCCATTGGGTTGTTTCGGTCAATGTTTCCGACATAATTTTTGTTTTATCTTTTATTCACTTTTCTCTAACGATTTGCAAAATATATTCGATTAAAGAATAATGGAACTACTTTTTGAAAAATTTTCTCAGCAAATCGAATAAAGCATAATTCGAATAAATTTCAAATGTTTACATAAATTATTGATCATATTATATATACAGTAGATTCCGCTTAATTGGAACAGCCGCATAATTGGGCCAAATCTCAAAGAACGAACACCAAACTAATAAACTAATACATAATTTAAACGCTTAATTGGGACAACTTTTAGCTTAATTGGGATAGTAGCAGAAAAAGAATTTAGCAATTTTTTAGGGATTTTTCGAAAGTATGGCAACATACGTACACTAATACTGGTTGTGTGTTTTCTTAAAAAAAATCCTTATAAAAAAATTATAACAACATTTTATTGTACCGGTAATTTTTTAAGTTAAACCTTTCTACAAGACAATACAGACTAACACAATGGAGTGGGTTGTTTTTTCGCGTCCTATTACAGTACATACACATCGTCGACAAATGTCGCCGCATTCATTCTTTAGTAAATTATAAATAAATATCGTAGCTGATAAATAATGCATAACAATACTGTATTCGGCAACACTAGCGTGATGATAATCAGTTATTTATCGTCGTGTGTCTGGCAAGTGTGCGTTTACTTAAGAGTCTACCGTTACTATACCTAGCCATATTCATTTACAGTGTCGATTTTATTTAAAATTTTTAAATCTTTGCCTAGACCAAGAAAAGATTTTACACTTTCGAGTAAAATTACTTGACTGGATAAAATTAAAAGCCAGCCATTTAATACAAGCATGGTATATAAATATATATATTTATAGAATATGATACAAGCCATGGTAGATTCACTGAACTAGGCGCCGAATCGTCGATTCGGCGCCGGGAGACCGGGAACCCAATCTGGGATAAGCTGCTTTTACCCCGGTTGACTCCAGTAGCCGGGAACCCATTCTGGGATAAGCTGATTTACCTCGGTCGACGCCGGGGGACCGGGAACCCATTCTGGGATAAGCTGATTTACCTCGGTCGAGCCCAGTAGGCGCCGAATCGTGGATTCGACGCCGGGGAACCGGTAACCCAGTCTGGGATAAGCGGCTTTTACACCGGTCGACCCCACGATGCGC
Source organism: Olivierus martensii (assembly GCA_000484575.1). Taxonomy (NCBI): domain Eukaryota; kingdom Metazoa; phylum Arthropoda; class Arachnida; order Scorpiones; family Buthidae; genus Olivierus; species Olivierus martensii. Next base: position 64,023 of record AYEL01085765.1, read on the forward strand.
CGAATCGTCGATTCGACACCGGGGGACCGGGAACCCAATCTGGAATAAGCTGCTTTACCCCGGTCGAGCCCAGTAGGCGCCGAATCGTCGATTCGACGCCGGGGGACCGGGAACCCAATCTGGGATAAGCTGCTTTTACCCCGGTTGACTCCAGTAGCCGGGAACCCATTCTGGGATAAGCTGATTTACCTCGGTCGACTCCAGTAGGCGCCGAATCGTCGATTCGAGCCGGGGGACCGGGTACCCAATCTGGGATAAGCTGCTTTTACCCCGGTCGACTCCAGTAGCCTTGAACCCATTCTGGGATAAGCTGATTTACCTCGGTCGACGCCGGGTGACCGGGAACCCAATCTGGAATAAGCTGCTTTAACCCGGTCGAGCCCAGTAGGCGCCGAATCGTCGATTCGACGCCGGGGAACCGGGAATATATATATTAAATCGACCTCAAAATTAATGTTTTTGGCAGATTTATGCCTAAATTTGAATGAATTAAATGTTAAATTGCAAGGTTTCAATAAGACTATCATTGGCATGTTTGATCTAATTCAGGCCTTTCCAAAAGCTTCAAATATTTTCCAAATTTGAAAAAGTTCTTCACAGACTGAACTTTCATGAAAAACCAGATGAAGCTAAACTAACTACAGAATTTTCAGAAGTTATTAACTTCTGAAAATTATCAGTGAGTTTTCATCAAGATTCATTCAGTTTAAATAATTTGCAGAAACTACATAAATTTATCATGTATCCTGATATAATGGGTGCAGATAGCCTGAATTTAACATTTCATCTACATACCAATACTTGTTTGAATTCCTTCCTCTATTCCTGTCGACTGAGTCAATCACCAAACTGTCCGCATTGTCACACCCAAGAAACTCCTTTCTACTTCTGGACAGAATGTGTACAATATGCTCCCTATCATACCTGTTTGAGCACAAATTTAGGCATCAATGTCTCGACAATCACTAACCTGGTGATTCTCTACTGGCCTCAAAATACCAGAAATATTTCCAGATATATTCAAGCTACACATCACTGTAATCATCAATTTATACATCTTGGAAGACAAAGTAGTGGCTACAATCTCCATATAAACAGAAAAGAAGAAGAAGAATTTAACATTTGACTGGTTAAAGTTGGATGAACTTGAAATGCAATTAACAGATTTTCAGTCGGGTTACATATGAAAGCAAAAATAATTAAATTGACTTAACACCACAATGGCATACTTACATCTGTGAGTAGAATAGAAGTGACTCAGAGTTATATGGTACGATGCAAATTTTCCATATCGTGAAAATTTGAAAAATATAAAATTTTAGCTTAATGTTCTATATATATACAGAATAAGCAGAACAATTTTTCTGGCATGTGTGCCATATGTTTGCCACCATGGTTATAGAATATCATTATAAGATTCCTTCTAATGATATTCTATAAGATTCCTTACAGAATATCATTTGAAAGGTCTAATCCTTGGATTTCTGTGATAGACAAATTTTTTTATTGTTATTATATAGTAATAATTTAAAAATTAAGGAATAAAAAATTAAAACTGTAGATCCTCTAAAAAAATCTGAAGATGGGTGTGCAATCTAATAATGGCAACCATCTAATGATTCCCTGCACACATTTGAAGGAATTTTTTGAGTGATATTACAAAATTATTACATTAAAACACAAGTTTTCTATTCATTTATATAGGCAAGTAATACCTAGTTATTATAATTTATGAAAAAATCATAAGAATTTGAATTCATATTAATAATTCTAATAATAAAATATATAAATTTCAAAATATCTTTGAAGAAAATTAAAATATTTTTATCATAATTCATCAATTTTGGGAAAATTTACAATTTCATTTCATATAATTCTGATTTTTGTGGTTGCTTTTGATATCAAAATATGTGATATAAACAAATAAATATCACATAAAGCTTATTAGCTATTCACATCATTTCATATTACATGATTGTGCTTAGCAGCAATGAAGAGGGAAAAAAATTAAATGAATATACATTATCTAAAATATATGTTTTACAACTTGTAAAATATTTGTTCAGTTAATAATATTTTTAATAAAAATTAAGTTTCCAATAGTTATAAAAATAAAATGATATACTTTTGTTGGCTTTTGAAATGTAACATAACGTTTTGTATTGATTCTTAGTTCCAAATAACATGGTTTCACATTACACATGATTTTATAAGAATCTAACTACAGTATTATATAAATGTTACCTTATATTGAAATATTTTTATAATTTCCAAGATATAATGAATAACAAAAATAATTCAAAATGGCACAATAATCCAATGAAGTGTAATATGATGAAATGCACACAGTTTAGTCTTTTAGTCTTTGATTTATTTCTCTTAATTTTCCCCTTCACCATTAAGTTTATTCTCAGATTATCTATCCTTTGATTATTAATTATTTTTTTGTTTTCTTCTGTTCAGCAATGAGATTATTTCAAGAATTCCTTAAAAAATTACTGATCACAGCTAATACTGTAATAGAAATAGATACACAGCATATTAACAATGAAAGAATTAAAAATAATGATCAAAGCTAAAAATTAATGGTTGATGGGTAAGAAACATTCGGTGTAGTCTTCAATGAGCAAGGAATTAAGCAGCAGTTGTAGACTAATGATTCTAAATAATGAGTTGTTTCTCTATTAAAAATGTAAGCTGTAGATGCAAGGTTAATCATTTTTGAGGCTTTCTCATATAAAAATAAAAGATATAAATATATCTAAAATATATTACTAGTTAAATTTTTAAATCATTATTAAACTGCAAATGATTGATTATTATTTATTTGATTTCCTATTAAATTTTTACCATTTGAAAAGCTATATTTTTAAATTAGAATGATAAGGTTTGCCTGCATATTATTTTTTTATTGAAATTTTTTTGTGAATTAAGACCTTTTTAATTATTAAAAATAATTGATATTCTAATATTTCATATCTGGAGAACTCTTAATAGACAATAATCATAATCCACTGATTAATTCAAATAAATTACATTAAAAATTAAATATCAAAAGTAAAATTTTCATAACCTAATGTAAGCACTTGTAGCTTATTATGATATAAAAACATTTATTGGCATTTTCCAGCATTAATAAAAATACAAATATATTTTACTCTGTGGTTACAGATAAATTTTTGGTGTTTCTTGTTAAAATAAATACATTTTCAATAATATAACAAAATACAGGTAATCCTTGATTTATGATTTGGTTTGATTTCAAAGCCTATCATCATAAATTGGAACAGTCATAAGTCATAAATGTCCAAAATTTACAGATTTCTCACTATTGTTTACTAAAACATTATACATTATCTTAATAAACATAAAGAATATAAAACTATAAGAACTAGATACAAAAAAGATTGCTTTCCCTATATCAGACAATTGGATAAGGGACCTTTGGTCCAATTACAAAATTTATTGATTACATTATCATCATAAATATGAGTGGTTGTAAGTTGAAGAATACCTGTAATAGTCCTAAAACTTGCCAAATGACATTGCTATATTAAATCACGAATTTAAAATAATTTGCATATTGCAAACTAAAATTATCATAATTTTTAACAGTTTCAATTATGACATTATACAGACTGTGTATATAGATTATTATTATAATGATTCCTTGATTAAAAATATTAAGCCACAAAAATCATCATTAATCAAATAGAGATAACACACTAAAAAGCTAATTTGTTCTAAAGCAGTTTTAAATTAATCTTTATCATGCTAATATATAATTTATATTATTTAAACATGCAATTTTAATAATATTATATTTATATATATTAATTAGAAATATGGATAAATAATGAAAAATTAGAATATAAAAAAGTGCATGTTTTCATCTATGTAGGATTTCACTGAACAATCCAACTATGTAAGTCAGGGAGAGTCTGTATCTTAATTTCTATAATTTTTAAATATTTTCATTACTCATTAGAATATAGAAAAAGGTTCTCACCAAAATTAAACCTTTTTATTTAATTTTATAATGGAGTTAAAAGGAATTGTGAATTTGTTGATGTTTAATGTTTTTCTGTCCTAAATAAGCTAAATAAAAAATATTATACAAAATTTTAAAAATTTTATTGTATAAATGCATTTTATTTTCAAATGTGAGTTCATGCAGAATTTAATTTTTCAAATATATTTAAATTTTTTAAAAGTCATAATAACAGTTTTTATTCATTTTTTAAATTATGAGAAATATTCAAAAAGAATTCTGAAACATGTTAGCAAATGCAAACATAACATAACAGTGCAAGCATATTCACAATATTTGCAAAGAATTATCTTCATTTTTTTTTAGTATTGTAAATTCTCTTTTGAATAGATTAATATGGGAGAGTGACAGTCTGATAATGCCAATTATTCAATCTTTCTAAATTATGTATAAAAATATCACTGAAAAATCATCAATACTGTATAAATAAAACTAATGCAAATACATGATACATAATTACATTACAGTGAATATAAATAAATGATAATAGAAATAAACCTGCTGCCTATCCATTAATTCTTATAATCTCATTGAATGCATTCCTCCTTACAGTAATAAGATTTCAACCAAAATCAAATTTACCAAACAGATTTCTGTGAAGAACTGGAATTTCAAATTTTGCAAAAATCATACAGTAGGAAAGGAGCTGATTCATGTTGATATGTTGATGAATACAATACAGACAGTATATTCAAGTATTTCTTGACTTATGATCATTCAACTTATGATATTCCAATCTTATGATAGCTCTTATGATATCCCAAACATGGCTATTTTCATAGCATATTGGATAGAAATATTTCTTTTTACTTTATTTTATTAAAAATATAGTAAAGCAATTACTTGTCACCTTGAGAATCTGAATGATTTTACTCTTGGAGTCTGGATTCAATTTCAGATTATTTAATAACCTGAAAGACATGGGATTAAATTCAGATGATTATACTATGTTAAAGGATTCAGTATTTCAAACTGAAACAAAAAAGCACTTTTAGCAGTAAAGGTTCTCACCAAAAATTTATTAAATTGAACAGAGTATAGGTTGCTATGATTTAAGATATATATGAAAATAAAATTAATAAAATAAGATAAAACATGTTTAAAACAGCAATCATCTTTATTAAATAGAATTAAATAATAAGCTTGATGAATGAGAGAAATATATTTTATTAGGAGCTGGGAGTAAGTTCTTCTCAATGGCATATATCCATGCTGCAGAGAGTTATTGGATGGGCTTTTTGTGTAATATGTTCTCTGTTTTCTTCCTTGTAATAATTTCTAATGCCTCCAAAGTCACGATATGGTTTGCTCTGTTCAGTGATCTAATTATTTTTGCATGATTCCAATTTATTTATAGGTCATTAGAGTACCCTTCTATTGATAATTCTGTTGTTAGTTTCCCATTACAGATGTTTCTTTTATGTGTTCATCTAGCCTTTATGTGATTTCATTTAGTTACTCCAATGTATGCTGATTTTTGGTTGGTTTTTAGCATTTTCTACTTGTATTTTATATACCCCACTTCTTTGAAAATCATTTAAGAGGTCTTTATCATTTATTATAAGATTAAAAATGGTTTGCCCTTTTTTAACAGTGATTCTCTTATGATTTTTGATCAGTTTACTAACAAAATTAAATTTACTCAAATTTTATGGCACAGGTAAAAAACAATCTGTTTTTCAATCAGACCCAAACAGATTGTGTTTTACCTGTGCCATACTTGTTCTCGTTGGTTTACTTTAGTGTTGGTCTGGTTCCTTTTAACAGAATTTAGAATGTCTTGTAGAAATTTTCTTTTATAGCCATGCTATATTCCTATTTTGAAGATATATTCTATTTCATCTTTGAAGTTTAGTGGTTCTGGGCAATATGTTAGCACTCTTCTATAAAAGTATCTGAAGGTGGGCTTTTTGTATGTGATCAGGTCATGTGACCAATTAGGAATCAAGATTTGTTGATAAGGGGCTTTCAATAAACTTTTGTTTTAAATTTGCATTCGTTGATGGAAAATTCGTTGATGGATTCGTTGATGGATGTCTAAAAAATTATACTATTTTGATTTTGCTGCTCATGATTTTGCTGATTTTGCTGCTGGTATTTTCCCATATTGTAAAAATACCGACAAATCTAACATAGAACTTCATATTGGTTGGAAAGTGGTAGAATAGATTTCTCTAAAGATGTTAATAATATTTCTGCAATTGGGCCTGCCATGGGGCTCCCTATCCAGCACTCCTATTGTTTGTTGGTAAATTTTATTCTTGTAAGTATAATATGAGTTATAGCATATTAAATATACTATGTCTCTTAGTAAGTCTATCATGTTATTAGCTTGCAGTTTATTTTCTAATAAAAATCTATAGAATGTATATAAGTTCTAAACTAAGAAAAGAGTAAAGGTTATATGTTTGAAGATATTGGTTGTGTTTATGTTGTGGAGGTTGTGTTTATGAGGAGTTAAGTCATATGTTGTGAGCCAATTACCTACTTTAAGTTGTATCTTAGGTAGTCTCTGAAGTATTGTTGAGTTTATCATGGTTGGTGTGTCACTCGCTTAAAATTGTGTTACATCATTGAAAAAGTTATAGTGAAAATAATACTTAGAATAAGTATATAAGATATAAATTAACACATAGATGGGCTAAGCCTGGAGCCATCCTGAAAAACTGAAGGTGTGAGACCTAGAATCGAATCTGGATCTTCCAAGGAGATACGTGAATGCTTTAAAATATGGGCATCTAGCTGAATTTTTTAAGACTGGTGCTATTGTGCACTTGATAAATAATAATATAAATATATTTTTAGGCTTTTATATACATTAGCAAATGAAAAAGGCTGGGATTCACTTTACAGCAAAATTTTATATACACTGCTGGTGTGAAATGTAACTGCTGCAATGCCTGTATTTATTTATTTTTTATAATAAGAGTGTTTTGACAAAATTTTTTACAATCATTTTCCTATAAATAGATTTTTTCCTTAATAAATTTTGATTAAATTTTTATCAAAATTTTAAACTTATAGGAAGTTTTAGTAGTTACAAGTATCTAAAACATGTATGAAAGCTGAGGGCATGAAAATCAAACTATAAGTTATATATGTTTATAGGAATTCTATTTCAAGAAATTAAAAAATATATATATATAATCCCTAATTATGATACAATTTAATTTTTTTTTGTACTAAATATAACATATATGTTGTTATTTAAAACATCTTGTATGTATAAAGGAAGCAATCATTCTTATTACATTTTCTTGTACCCATATGACATACTTTGTCAGAATAATCCTTTATATACATATAATTTTGTAATGCAGTTGTCAAAGAATTCAAGCCCAAGAAATGGCCTGAAATACAAAAAGTGTTCTTTTTGTCTAGTTCTTGTATTTTTGTGTTCACCAAGTTTATTACCAATAAAGTGGGGTATAATAATAATTATCGGTAGTGAGCAATCCATAAATGTTTGGTATTTCCAATTTGTAATTGATCCAACTTATTATGATGGAATTTTAACAAAATCTCATTGTATATCAATTATATTCTGTATTCTTTTATCTCTCTCTATGATAGCAGTAATGGTGTTTTGCTTCTCAATAATAGCATTTTTAATTTAATTATAATAATTCTTAAATTTTATATCAAAACATGAAAATTTACTTTGCTGGATTATCTGACCAATACTCAGTTGGAAATATGCATAACTTAAAATACTGGGTGATTGTAAGTTCACATTTTAAATCTTTCTAAAAAAAAATCACTGTACATAATTTCCAAACTTGATAATATGATAAAGGAAATAATGGAATTTTAATTTATGAAATAAAAATAATTAGTCATGTTTTTTCCTCAGTGTTGACATTATAAACAAGTTTAAAATTAAGCTAGCAAATGTTCAAAGTGGTGTCCACTATTTTCTGCAACATATTGAAAGTGGAGTATTCTATTTTCTATAGTTGCTCATAGCACATCAGCTGGAATGATATGAACATGTCTGTTTTATAGCATCTTTTGGCTCTGATAAATTTGCAATATCATGGTAAATGGTATTTTTAATGTATTTCCAAAGCCAAATATTGGATGGGATCAGGTCTAGTGATTGAGGTGGCCACTTTATATGAAAATGTCAACAAACAACCCTGTTTTCCATAAAATTTTCATGCAATAAACATTTAACACTTATTCCTATATGCTGTGGAGCACCATCATGCATGAATATCATACTGGCTATCATTTCACTTGTTGGAGGTTAGATATTACTGAGGATGATTATATTTAAAGTTTGCTTTTTAAATTCCTCTAAAAAAAAGACTGAACATACAACTTCCAAACTTGATAATATGATAAATGATATATGGAATTTTAGTTTCTGAAATAAAAATTAGTTTTTGTCACCACTAGGTGAAAAATGGTACGTTTTTCTCAATATTGATATTATAAGTAAGTTTACAACTAAATAGCAGCAATTCAGCATGAGGCAGAGCATGTGATAAAACCTCTCTATGAATTCTCTTCAAAGAAGAAAGGCTCAAGAATAACATTAAAATCCATACCAAACAGCAATTTTGTGTGAATGTGGGATTTGATCAATAACAATTGGCTTTTCTATTTCCCAAATCCTGCAGTTGTGAGTATTCTCAACCCTGTGAAAAATGAACTGTCTACAAGATGTTCCAAGATTAATTTTCTTCCATTTCCATACTTGGAAAGAACTGTAAAGCAAATGACTCTTGCTACAGTGCATTGTTATTTTGCAATTGCTGGACATAGCTGCTTTGGTAGTTGTAGTAATGCAATAACTACTACTACCAAACAACTTTATTGACAGTAGAAATTTATAAACCTATATTGAATGCAGCAAAACACAAACTACAGTTTTTATGTGTATTTTACATGGATTCTTTCTTTATCATTAATGTAACATATTTTGTGGTTTCTACAGGAATAAGTTTATCTCATGATGTAACAGTTAACAGACCTGTATTCTCAAATTTTTTCATCATTTGCCTCAAATCTGTGGGATTAATTGGTCCATTTCCCAATCTTTTTAGTACTTGATAGGGTTAATGCAATCATTGCATTATCATCATAAGTAAAGCATGATCGTTTAATGATAGCATCATCATTGCTTTGTAACAACACTTTGATACTTCAATTACATGCTGTATGGCAGTAGGAATCATTTTATTTAGGTTCATATTTGTACAAAAATGATTTTGGTTGCTAAGCTTTTCTATTTATGTAGCTGGAATTTGTAAAGCTTTTTCACACATGCAGGACTTTTCATTGCTGTATTGATTTACAGGTAGTGAACAACACTGTATGCAAAAATTGTTGTTACAAATTATATGTGAAGTACCATTTTTCATCTGGTGATGACTTTACAAACTAATTGCTTTTATTTCAGAAACTTAAATCCCATGTCCTGTTTTATCATATTACCAAGTCTGGAAGATATATATCCAGTCTTTATCAAGGGTTTTAAAATATGAACTTTAATTATAATCATCTTGTATATTAATTATGAATAATATAACTTTTAATAAACTTTGAACAATTCAAAAACTTTATGAATTTACAATTTCTTTTGTGAGACAACATTTTATAGCATTATTTTTTTAATGTATTAATATAATACTTTTTGGCTATCTTTTAGCCAGTTTTATTTCTTTCTTATTACAGTAGTTTTTATAAATTATTTCAGTCTTTGAGAAAAATATTACATGTCATTTTGTTCTTTATTTCATATAGATAACTACAGTGGATGATCGGTTAACGAACATAATCCGTTCCAAGACAATGTTCGTTATCAATCAGCGATTTATCATAGGTTTTTATGGGAATTTGATTAATTTGTTCTGGAGACTCAAAAAAACATAAATAAAAAAATTATATAATTTCTTACTATGTTTGTTTATATGTAATAACAATAATATATACATATATAGTCTTGCATTTTAATCTAGTATGTTTATTTTCCATTAAAGAATCTGTCCAATTTCGATTACTTTTATCTCTTCTTCAGGATTTTTCGGAAGTGAATAGCATTGTCGTTGTAGAGATCCCCAGCCTATTGACCTCAACTTGGTATGGTGCCATTCTAACACCAAAATATTGTAAAAACTCTCTCTTACCTTCTTTAATAAATTTTTGATTTGTTTTAAGTTGTTTCCGAGTTCATTTTAATCAGGAAAAACTGCAAAGGCCGAGTTTACACCCGTACTTCTGCCCAGAGTCTGACCTCGCACCCCCTCCATCCCATGCTTAGTTATCGCTCTTATTATAATGTTAATAACAATTTCATTATTATCTAACCAATCTGTCAGTTTGTTAATGGCCTCAAAACAGTGTACCATGACTAATTATCAAATTTATTTTTATTAAGAATGATTTAAAGAACTTACAAGAACAACAAACTTCTTATTGTTAAATGTTAATTCCAAAAAGAACGTCCCGTTGATACCAAGTAACTTTCTCATAATAAGTTTCCGTCGTTACAGTTGAAACACCACACAAGCACAAAATTCCACCAGATCAGACACCATAATCAATACTTTCACCACAAAGTTCAAAGAGTCCACAAAGTAAAGTCAGTACACTACAGTTGATAAACACAAAGATACGGCTTAAACGTATACTAATACCAACATGGACACCTACGGGGAACATCAACATCACCCAACGGCCGTCTTCTTATGTCGCTTTCTCATTAGCATAATTAGAACAACAGCAACAAAATTTTACAAAACTGGCTAACAAAATTTTCCTTTCCATTTTTATGGTCATCCAATAATAGTACCTTTTCTTCTTCTCAATTAAAGAAACTTTAAAAAATTTTTTTTTGTTCTTTCCCCATTTCCTGACAATGTAATTCACCACTGCAGGCCTGGCAAAACATGGCAATAACCATCTATTCTCTCCCATACAGGTAATAATTTAACATTCCATTCTTTTTTCTTTCACAGTTAAGTACTGTAAAAAAAGCAGTAAATTTCACAGAACCAAGTGTCTTTTTTCTTTCTTTTATACTTTTTCTTTAGAAATGTCACAAAACTACTGTTACCCCATCCTTACCCATAAGTTCATGAACACACAAGGCCTAAGCCTGTCATTCCATTAGGTTAGTTAAGCCGCCATATCCTTGTGAGATATTTTTATCTGGCGACGGCCACTTATAGAGTTCATTACAGGCTGGCCAATGCCATGATGGGTTGACTGGTTGAAGGATAAAATTCAATGGCCTGGCCCATACCCCTCCTGAAAAATTGATGGAGTGGGACCCAGATCCTCCAGAATCATAAGCCACAGCTTTATCATGCAGCCATCTGGCCCACCTGTCATTCCGTCAGACCACGGGTCGCACAGTTCGTTATCCAAACTGTTCATTAACCGATCACCCACTGTATCTTATTATATTTTAGGATGTAATAACATAGAATATTAAATTTCTATTAGAACATTCAGGTATCTAATAGAAATTTTAATAATTACTGTTCTTATTTAAGTCTTAGCATGTAATTTGTAATTGAAGCAGAATTTAATGTTTTTTGTTTGAAATTTAACTTATTCTTTTAAATTATTTATGTAACAATTCTTGTTTCTCATGCATTTGTTATCTGCTCTTGTGCAAACATTAAATGAAACATTTTTTAATATAGCAATTTTTAATAGAATATTAAACCTATCATTATAACTTTTGCATGTAAATCATTAAGGAAGTGAAAGAGAGAGGATTTAGACAAAACAATGTATGACATCTTGTATAAATATATGAATTTTTAATATTGAATAACCAAAATAATGAGAAATCAATATTATATAATTGTAATATATAAAATCCTTTAATATTTATTTAATTTTAAACTTTATAATGATTCTTATTATGATTGATTTTAAAGTAAATATTTGCAAATTTGATCCTTGAGTATCTGTCTATAATTATAGATTTCTATCCACATCTTGCTGGAATTTTCTTTTTTAAATTACAGTATACAATTATTTCTTGATTTTATAGTTAATTTTTTCCTGGAGTGAGCTCATAAAGTAAGAACTCATAAACCAAGAGTCAGTTTCCCATAGAAATAATTTAGAAGTCTGGTTCTGTTCTCAGCAATGCAGTTTGATCACAATAAAATTAAGTAAAGACCATAAGATCAATAGTTTATGATTAAATAATAATTTATTTATTTAAAAAAAATGAAAAAACAGTCTTTAATATTAAGCAAATTATAAAGAAACTGTCTTATAAATGTTAAAAGAATTTTTATTCTTCATTATTATTTACTGGTAAATAGATGAACTTTTATAAAAATGATGAACTACTATATTAGCATAATCTGAGAATGGATATTGTTTATATAATATGCTGATAAAACCAAAGGGCACACTACTACTAGGCCACCATTTTGATTTTTTTTTTATTTTATAATAAATGACAGTTTGAAATCAAATATATGGCTCTTTGTAGTTAAAGCTACAAATAGCCATATATGTGATTCAAATGCCTTTTATGAATGTTTAACATTTATTTATTGTAAATAATGTTCCTATATTGATTTTTTGATAATTCATATTAAAAAAAACCCAAACTGGGAACTTGTTAAGTTGTTTTGTGAAAATACTAGTAGCACTTGGTCATAAACCAAGTGCTACTAGTATTTTTTTTTAATAACTATTGTTTATTGATAATTTTTTGAGATCATTAAATGTGTGATATCAAAGATAATTTTGACTTAGGATATCCAGATGATTTATACAGGTATCATATTTTACCAATGTCAAACTCTGAAGTTCATGCAAGAGAAGACTTTAACTAGAAAATTAGAATAAATCTAATTTGTAAAAGCTCAAGAAAGCTGGAAGGTTTCCATGCAACCAATATTACTAACAATAAAAATCTATTAATTGGATGCAGCTATAACAAAATATTACCATAGTTTGTTTTCTTTACATTAAATGATATATTTTGACTGCTTAGATGTTCAATTAATAGAATAAGAAAAATAATTGTCCTGATAATAATATATTTGCTTCAGAAATTATGAAATTTGATTTTTTTTCCTTCTCATTGGTAATAGATATTGATATTTATCAATCATTTCTGAAATATTAAGTATACAGTTAAAAGAACTGCAAATGCTTTTTTGAGCATCAATTTATGATGCATACGATTAGCATTGTAGACATTTCAGAAAGCATTCTTAAATTGAAATGAAACAGCTAATTGAAGAAGCATTGTAATATGGTATGGGACTGTTATAAGTACAAATTGTCATAAATCAAGCCAGGATTCTCAAGAAAATTGTGTGTGCTCACCAATGTAGCCATGAGAAATTATATGATGGCTACATTAAAGTTTTCCTTAGTTTTGACAGTATTTACCACTGAATCAACTCAAGACATGTTGCAGTTTGCCAGTTAAAACCCATCACAAGGTGACTGGACCAGTGATGACCCATCACAAGGTGACTGGACCAGTGATTATTTCAAATATTTTATCATTTGACTAAGGACCTAAAACTTTACTTTGGAATATCAAAAATTTTTTTATAGTTCTGAAATTGTGCAATTTATTTAATCACTCATTCAATTTTATTTGAAAAAGTTTTTTAAATATCTTATTATTTCTTAAACTGTTTCCAAATGTTACATTAAACTCATCTTATTGCCCACATTTGAGAATAGTTGAATCATATCATTATGTTAGGGATCTCCTCTTGTAGAATTTTATATAGAATCATAATGTGATATATCATTTAGAAAATTTTTGTTGTTTGATGTATTTAATAACTGCTAAATATTGTCAACAATAACTTGTTTAATAACTATTGATTAGTAATAAATTTTTTAATATTACTACAAGTTAATATAAAATAACAAATTCTCTATGAATGATTTTATAACTATTATTATGTTCCATCCAGCTTCATGGGAGAGAGAAAAACAATCTTGCTTTTGTTTAGGTCTACCATTTTCATTTTGTAATTTTTTTTTTGAATTTATTAAAATAGTATATCTGAAGTTGCATTACTACATTATACATTCCAATAGATTTTATCTGTTAAATGTCTAAGAATTCAAAATATAAAAATTTAATTTTTTTTTTTTTTTTAAATATACATTTTGCAGATTACATTATCTTTTAACTAAAAAAAAATATAGTACAGTATTCAAATACTGTGAAAAGAATTTAGTTCATAATATCATTTATCAACCATATTATTTAAAATTTGTTTTATGATATTGAAAAATTAGTTTATTTTGGTTTTATTCATTACATGTCTACAAAATTTTTTCTCTTCACAACTGATACTTTTCAAGATTCAAAAGCTTCTTTTTTTCCTATCCAGAATATCAAGAAAGTTTTCAATCAAGTTCTATTGGTCTTTAGGATATGTCAACATTTAAATGGAATGAACTTGTTGACATCTCTGCTAAGTCATTCAAGGAAAAAGATTTACATTCCCTGTCTGTCTCTTTCACTGATCTAAAATTCCATTATCAACACAAGCTACTACAGTTATGGCAAATATATATAGAATGAGCAATAACATGTTGCACAAGATCAAATTATCAATCAAACATTAAAATTCTAGCCATCACAGAAATAAGAGAGTGGAAGTTGTCCTTACAAGGCTTCATATTAGGCATAACCAACTCAGTTACAGAAATCTTCTGATGGTTGAAGATCAGTCAGTTTGTGATTGTTTTGATTTGTCCTTACTATCAAGCACATTATAATTGATTATATGAATTTTACTGCAAAATGTTTATAGCATTTTAATCATCCTGTTTTTAACTTTAAATTGATAATATATTTATCAATTTAAAGTTAAAAACAAATATATTTATCAATTTAAATTGATAAATATATTAATTATTCTGGTTTATTTTTATCTGATATATGTCAAGAATGTAATTTCATTTATTGTATTAATTTTGGTTTTATTGTAATTGCCTTTTTAGATTTTTTTTTATATAACTTATTTGATGCAGTTTGGTCCTTGACCCCATTGCCACCATCAAGCTCAAACAACCAACCAACCCAGCATGGTGATATTATTTAAGACAATGTAAAATGAGATGATTTTCCTACAAACACAGCATTAAAGTAGGTTGATTGATTTTACACAACAAAATTTGACAAAGAAAAATAGATATACTTTTTTATATGGAAAAAAATTTTACTGAATATATAAAAAACAACAAATAAAATGAAATTTAAAGAGTAAGAGATTTTTTTTCTTGAACTGTTGCTAGTCATCAAGAAAACTTCTAAAATGCATTGGAAAGGCATTAAAGTGCTTGATCATTTGAGGATCAAACACTTTTATGGCTTTGATGAAATCAAGCATTGAACTCTTACAAGATAAAAACTTCTCTTCCAGAATTCTCTAATTGGAAATAAGTTCTGTTCCCTCTTTATTCCTTGTCTACTTATTTCTTCTTGCAGTTCATTTGGATCATTATTCTCAAAAATCTTGCTGTTGGCTTCAATGAATTCAATTTTTCAAATCATAGAATATGAACTTATGATGATGGGAGTTTAATATTTAAACAACATTGTCAATATTGACTTCCAAATAAAATTTTTTGCTGGTAATGCCTGGTCTTTGTGTGGGCAATGGGTTTGACTTCTGAGTCAATATTTGTGAATTAAAGGCAAATTTTTTTCTTTCAGATGCCCTTACTTTGTTTTATCAGCAACTTCTATCCATGAAAGAAACAATAGAACTTAACTGGAGAAATATTTTTAATAAAGAATTTTTCATTTTAAGTTTTGTTTAAATTGTTTTTCTGAAATTAAAAAGCAGATATATGAATACAGTTGATTCTATTCATGAATCCTTTATAATCCTCAATGCATCTTAGATGTTAAAAGTATTTCAAAAGGCTTTCACTATTCTTTTTTACATATTGAACGTTATACCATTTTCTATTGAATATTAAATGGAAGATTCATTTCAATACTCACCATAGACTGCCCACACTTTTTATGAAAGATGGGATTTAATAATTAGCTAACAAATTTCAAAAATTGCTAAAATCCAAATTTAACTAATATTTAGTAGTAGTTTTATAGAATTATAAGTTTTAAATATCAGAATCGCTGAAAATGATTATGTTGTAATCGAAAATACTCTGGTCAAGTATGCTTTGTTTTTATCCTACTTCTTTAAGTACTTCATAACAGTTTTGGTAATACTAGTTAGATGGGATTCAGCTAGTTGGACTCTGCTCCAAAAAATTTTTTGAAATAATTGCTGAATCCTCCACAGTGGAAGCATGGCACACTTCTATGTGGTCATCTTGGTTGATTATTCTTCAATATGAGATTTTTGTTTATTTCATGATTGTGTTCAAAGTGACAAAGGAATATCAAGTTTAATAAGTCTTGAACATCATGATCATTTCTTGATGCATAAGTTAAATTAAATAGATGATCATGTTTAGGGACAAGATGCCTATTTATATACATCTGAGTTGGCAATTTATTCACAGCTTAGATAACAGTTTATGAATGATATAAAAGCAATGTAATACAATATAAAAATAAATTTGTGCACTTGGATTAATAAATTTTGGGTATAGAAACAAACTACAAAACACAAGATTATATAAATCCAGAAATGACTATATTGTAAATTAAATGAAAAATATTAATACATGACTTCCATTGACATTGAAGTTTAGAATATACTTTTAAGTTATCATATGGATATATTTTAAAATAAATTCTTTAAAGAAAATTGCATTTTATATTCAAATTTGACAAAATACTATATACGAGACATGTTTTTTAAGTAAGTACCGTTTTGATATGTAAAAAAAAAAGTAAACTTTTTGTAACAGTTTTATTTTTACATGAAAGACCACACTTGTATCTACTTTTCCACATAATTGCCATCAATATTAAGGCACTTATCATATTGAACAACAAGCTTTTGTATTCTGTCGTCATAGAAGTTTGACGCTTGATTTGACAGCCACTGCAACACAGCTGTTTTGAGGCTATTGTCATCGTGGTGCTGACCTCCGAGATGCTTCTTCAGTTGCAGAAAACGTGGTAGTCACTGGGCGCTAGATCGGGACTGTATGGAGGATAATCAAATTGTTCCCAGCCAAATGATGCAATGAGATCTTGAGTTCGATTAACCGCATGTGGACGGGCATTGTCATACAGCGTTTTTGATCCCTTTACTCAGCATGCCGCACCTTTTGTTTTGAATTGCACGGCGCAGTTTTTTTAAGGTCTCACAATACGTTCGGAATTTATCGTGTCACCACAAGGCAAAAAATCAACAAGCAACACCCCCTTCTTGTCCCAAAACACGGTACACATGATTTTCCAGGCTGAAATTGTCTGCTTAAACTTCACTTTCTTGGGCGATGTTGAATGCCGCCATTCCATGGATTGTTGTTTTGTTTCTGGTGTAACGTAGGCCACCCATGTTTCATCGCCTGTGACAATTTGGCTTAAATTATCGTCACCTTCAGCATCATAACGCTCAAGAAAAGTCAAGGTGCTGCCTAAATGTTTGTTTTTGTGTCTCAGTCAACATTTTTGGTACCCAACGTGAGCACAATTTTTGATAGTTTAAATGTTCGGTAACAATTTCGTAGATAACACTTCTTGAAACTTGAGGGAACTCCTCTGATAACAAAGAAATCGTAAAGCGTCTGTTCTCTATCACTTTTTCGTCTACTTTCTGCACCAAATCATCAGTGATCACTGAGGGTCACCCACTCCGTTCCTCGTCATGAACATTCTTTTGGCCATCTTTGAAAGCTCTTACCCATTTGCGTACCATTCCATCACTCATAATGTTTTGTCCGTACACTTCACAAATCTGACTGTGAATTTCAACTGCTTTCATGCCTTTAGGACTAAGAAAATGAATAACAGCGCGTATTTCACAGTCGGCGGGATTCTCAATCGGCAGAGGCATTTTAAATATGCAAAAGCAAATAAGTTCAATTGTTGCCAATAAGTTCAAAAAAGTAATCAGTTGTTGCTGCAATGGCGTCTGTGGCTTGCCAATAGATGTAGGTACACAGTGCGCATATGCGGGACACCGACCGCAGTGCTGAAGCGGTGGAATTTCAAAATGGTACTTACTTAAAAAACACGCCTCGTAGTTTAACAATTTGAAGAAATAAGTAACTAAAATTATAAATAAATATTTTTTAAAATTTGAAATAGTTATATATGAAACACTTTATATAACATATCTGATGTTTATTGGCTACCTTTATGAATTTATCAGTAAGATGTATTTTTATTTGATTTTAAAACTTATTCATTTGATGTTTGTTGCAAATGTGAGTAAAAAATAAATAAATTGAATAAATTGAAACTTTGAAACAAATTATACATGTTCATAAATTATCCAAGGTCTTGTAAACCAGGATATACAGGTAATTTCCATCTTTGCAAGCTACTTCATTCCCAGAGCAAGCTCATTAAGTAAGAACTCTAAAACCAAGAATCAATTTCCCATAGACATAATGTTAAAACTTGGAGTTCTGTTCTCAACAAAGAAATTTG
The DNA here is from genome assembly GCA_000484575.1 of Olivierus martensii. NCBI lineage: Eukaryota > Metazoa > Arthropoda > Arachnida > Scorpiones > Buthidae > Olivierus > Olivierus martensii. Next base: position 82,622 of record AYEL01085765.1, read on the forward strand.
ATCATAATAAAATTAAATATATGATTAAACAATAATTTATTTATCTAATTAAATGATAATATATCCTTTAAAATCAAGCAAATTATGATGATAAAGAAATTGTATTGAAGAATAAAAATTTTTTAACATTATTATTATTATTGACAAATGAGCTTTAATGCAGATGAATTACTATTTATGGGAATAGAAATTATCTACATGATATGCCAATAAAACCAGAGGATGTGCTATTTCTGCTTATCAGCTTATTTTGAATTTTCCAATTTTTAAGCAGATCACACAGTTTTTGCTACAAAATCAATTTTACTATGTTATATAGCTTTGTATATGGGTTTAAATGACTTTTTATAAATATTTAGAATTTATTTATTGCAATTAATTTTCATATTTTTGATTATGTATATTTTCATATGTTGAAGAAATTCGTAAATCTGGGAACTCATAAATTGAGAAATACCTATATATGCATATTTGGCATGGCATCTAATGAAGAATTGTAATGTCAAGTATACTGAAATAAATACTTGATATTTATAATCAGTTTGTTTATTTATTGAAAACTCGTATCATGAAATATTATTTGTCCATACACTTTTCATTAGGCATTGACAATAGATGAGTTAATCTGAAAAATATTTTAATAAAAGTTTTTTGGATTCCTGTATGTGTTCTTTTTTTATTTAGGAATAAGATCAGATCCTGATGAAAAATTATATAAAATTTTTTTGTTAATTAATTAATTAATTAATTAATAAATATAACTTTATCATTGATTTTTCAAAAGAAAAAATTTTGCTAATATAATATAAAAAAATTTTTAATTTATTACTAAATCTTATCTAGTATATACTGAAATGTTAATAGATATACAGAAATTTAAACTAATTTATTTTTATTTATTGTTTTTCTTAGGATGAAATGGTCAGTGATAGCATTGAAATAGAAAATAGTGTTCATTCACGATTAATTGGCAGCAAAGGCCGAAATATCAAAAAAATTATGGATCAGTACAAAGTTGAAATCAAATTTCCAAGACAGTCCGATTCCAATCCAAATTTAGTTGTCATCACAGGATTGCAAGAAAATGTGGATGATGTTAAAGATGTTTTATTAAATTTTGCTGAAGAATATGTAGGCTTCTTTTTATATGTTTTATATATAATATAATATATATATTTATTTCTTATATGAAATTTTAATCTTTAAAATATTTAGCCAGAAATTCATCGTCATTATTAAGGTGGAATGCAACTAATCTCGGATGGTTTATCTTTCTAATTGTAAGAGCATAAGTAATCTTTAAAATATTTAGCCATAAATTCATCGTCATTAAGGTGGAATGCAACTAATCTCGGATGGTTTATCTTTCTAATTTTCAGTCTCATGTAATCAGTTAAGTTAACATTTATACTATGAAAACATGAGAAGCAGACGTTGAACCACTATTCAAATTGTTTTAAGTCATAAATATGTAAATAAATAATCCATAATTATAATTATAACCATTACTATTATTAGTTATTATTAATCATATTTCTACTTTTATATGAGAAGCAGACGTTGAACCACTATTCCAATTGTTTTAAGTCATAAATATGCAAATAAATAACCCATAATTATAATTATAACCATTACTATTATTAGTTATTATTAATCATATTTCTACTTTTCAAAATTTCTATTTCAAAATTATATTTCTTATTCCAGTAAAACTGAATAAGTTTTAATGGAATTCTTCTGATGGATAAAATTTAAATAAAACTTCATGAAATTATGATTATATTTAAATACTCGTTATGTTTTCTTGCACAACTGTCTATATTGATGGTAAAAAAATTTGGATTTGCCTTCTTCTCAAATATTATGTTTATTTTTCGTCTGTGATTTTGGCATTTATATCACTATAGACAATTATTTTCTCTTCGAAATTTCTTCGAACACTATTATGTAATTTCTTTCATTATATATCTACGGAAAATAGCGATTGTTACGAAAAGTTGCCCTCATTCTACTATGTAATTTCTTTCATTATATATCTACGGAAAATAGCGATTGTTACGAAAAGTTGCCCTATATTCCATATACATGGTACTCATCTGATTTGATGAACTCGAAAATATAGAGGGGATTAAGCGCCCAGTATCTGTTCCTACTATATGTTGAATGCGATTATAATTATAGATATATATTTTTATTTAAAATTGTATAGGGAAATGCATGGTTCTGATACAATTTTCATTAATTTTAAACGAAAATTTATCTACATTTTGTAGGATTAAACTCGATTAACTGTTTTATGCAAGGATTAAGCGCACAGTATCTGTTCCTACTATATATTGAATGCGATTAAAATTATAGATATACATTTTTATTTAAAATTGTATAGGGAAATGCATGGTTCTGATACAATTTTCATTAATTTTAAACGAAAATTTATCTACATTTTGTAGGATTAAACTCGATTAACTGTTTTATGCAGAAAAATATATTGCTCTATATACATAATAAATATAACGTATATATATTAACTAATTAAATGTTTTACTATACTTACTCCAGGTGCACCACCTTCACCCCCCACCTGAAATAGATAGACATAATTAAAAATTATAGAATTAATATATTGCCAAGAATAAGGATATTCAATATTTTAAACATCAAAGAAAATGCATTTAAAGATTTTTAATTTTGATAAAATAAATAAAAATATGAATTTTTAATCTTAGTTGCATTTGTTACGTTTCTATTGTTTAACAAATATCAATTATTATCTTTCTTGTTGCTGATTGGTAAAATTTGCAAATATGGAAAAAGTTAAATCAAGTTTAATAAGAACATTTTTAATATTTAATATAATATTCTACTTATTTTATGGAATGAAAAAATTCAAAATAAGAAGAGAAAATTTAGATTAAAATGTTAAATAAGTAATTACATTCATTACTGAATGCTATAAAATAATACTATCCGGTTCTCCAAACAAGATTCGAACTCGGCTCCTCGGAACAGTAGGCAGACGCTCTACCGATGCTGCTATCAGTCTCTATCGCTTATTCTTGTCAGTTTAGAGCACGTGACGAGTACATCCCGCACGTATACTTCCCTCCCTATTCTCAGTCACAACAGACAAGTCCATTTGAAACTGTCTTGAATCTTGGTACAAGTACCTGAGACTTTACAATTGATCAACTTCCGGTGAGCTTATCCCCTACGAGGTAGGTACAAAACTTTATGGAACCGACTGTACAAGGTAGACTTAATTCAAAAAATTTAATTTTCAAAAATAATCGCATCTATTTTGTTTATATAGTGAAACACTATTTCAAGATATATTAAATAAAATTTAGAGTATTTATAAGCTTTGTTATTTCTACATTCACTTTTATGTCTGCAATTTCGTTTGCAGATTAACACAGAATAAAAATTAAATTTTTGATCTGTCAGCCAAGTTTTAAATTGTTCTACTGTTATTACTAAGATATGACGTATATCAACAAAGAACTGAATATTTGAATTATCCAAATATTCGATTACAAATTAAAATTTGAATTATTCAAATAATAAAGTGGAATTATTTTCCGATTCCATCAATAAATATTGTATAAAAGTAAATTAAATAATGACTTAATGGGAAAATTTCCTAGTTTCCAAATTAGGATGTTAAAAATCAGAATCTTGATGGAATCGAAATCGCGACGCGATATGCCTATGCAAATAAAGGTTCCCACACACAGGCGCGATACGATACCGCGATATCTATAAGCATTGGGGTCAATGGGTGTCTTCACACTGAAGCGATAATCGCATCATGCGATACTGTGATCTACCTGGGTGAGGTAGATCGCGCGATATTCAAAACGTCAGATTCTGAGGAAGAAGTGTTGTTGTTAATTGCTACAGCTGATGACGATAATATGAGACAAAACAAACGCAGGTAAGTTAGATATTTTGATAGAATTAAAAATTTTATACTAACTTATATAATTTTATACTGAATGTAAAATTAAGGATCACAGACATTATAAATTAAGGAGAGATGGTTGTACTCATGCATTTTCCGAATGTCGACACTACTAGTTTTATTATTGTTATTTTAGTATTATTATCTCATGTTCGTTTACCAATACTACAGGAAGCTGTGGGTTAAAAAAAAAATTTTTTTTTTTAAATTTTATTTTTAAATTTTCTGTTAAAAATTACTAATATATAAAAATATGAATTTAGCATTTTATGCCATCTAGTGTTAATAAAAAGTATTACATTTATATTAGGTCTGTAGAAATTAACTGAGTGGAAGCAACAAAAACAACAATAATAACTGTTCTTTAATAAAGAAAAAACGTACAGTACATCTCAGACATTGAACGCCACCGCCATGTCACAAAAAAAAAGAGCGCCAACAACAGAGTACAGTAAGTGTTGCCAGTTTGACAAACTTAATAATAAAAAAAATATTTATCTTTTTATTTAACCTTCCAACATTCCCCCACAAACTGAACAACACAAAAAAAAATTACTTGAATGTTACACCATACAGCTATAATTAAATTTTTTCTTTTAATGACAATCTCGATACAAATTTCTTGAACAAATCTTTACTTAATGCTTTAGTGAACAGATTATCTGTTCCTTCGATTCTAAATATTCTAAAGTCAACATGTTTTTGCAAACTTTATCTTTCACAAATACAAGATTAAGGCTTTCTTCTTGTAACGCTTCCATCACTGATATAATATTTGAATATGATTCCGGCATAGATAGTAGAAGACAGCAAATTATTTCGTTTTCACTAGGTTCAGCACCAGATGATTTCAATTTTCTGTCATCAAATTTCAAAAAATGATCTTCTAACTTATCATTAAAATATTGTGAAGATCATAAAATTTGCTTCCGAATAAACAACTGATTGGAAATTCCTTTCCGTTCAAAACAATTTACTAATGTATCATAAATCTCTTTGGCTGTATTTTTATCCTTAATGTACTCTAAATAAGAATCAGAAATATGTTGCACCAAAAGTGACTTACATTTGACATTTTTACGATTTCAATCTTCCTTCTGCTTATTTGTAGCACTTTCCCGTGGTGGATCATCTTCAATACAATCCTGTACACCATGTTCTTCCAAAACAATACCAACTCTGTACTTCCAATCACTAAAATTAACATTTGCACTCAAGTGGTACAATACCATATCTCTCCAATGGATTCATTATTTAATCACTGGGCCCATAACCTGTAGAAATTAACTGAGTGGAAGCAACAAAAACAACAATAATAACTGTTCTTTAATAAACAAAAAAAAAACGTACATCTCATACAATGAACGCCACCGCCATGCCACAATAAAAGAGCGCCAACAACAGAGTACAGTAAGTGTTGCCAGTTTGACAAATGTAATAATAAAAAAAAAAAAATATTTTATCTTTTTATTTAACCTTCCAACAAGGTCTTTATTAAAAACTACATAGAAATATTCAGTAAATAAATATAAAAATTATTTTTAATAAATCCGACATTGATCACGTTAAATTTTCAATAAAAAGATGCATAAACAAATAAGGAAAATAGTTTAGTTATCAGTTGATCGATCTTCACTATCACTTTATTCATTTAGGAATGAAAAGAGTGAATAACTGAATGATATCTAGAGAATAAAAAGCCAAAATAATATTATAAAGCAAAGAAGAATGCAAATAAACTAACGATAAACACATGTCAGATCTTAGAAAGAATTTAAGATGGAGTTTTATGAAAAATCTATAAAGATTTTAAAGTATGACTTGAAATATTGGTGCAATGGATGATCAATATAAATATTACAATTTCCTTATTTTTTATTTTCTCCAGTCATTCTTGACAAGGATATTCAACATTCATACAAATATATTTATTATTTTTATAGAATATATTATACTTCTCAGAAACATATTCATTAATATTTTTACCACATTATTTACTAAAATGTTTTTCTTGATTTTTGTTCTCTCGATCAATAAATGCAATTTTATGTATTCAGTACATTTATTATTTCTTAGATAAACAAAATTTAATCATCTACGTGTAAATATCAATATTTTTATAACTCTTGCGTTACTTATAAGAGAAATTTCCGGAGTAAGGTAGAAGTAGACAAACTTATAAGCGCAGAATGTTTTCCAGTATTTTAATTTCACAATCTTCTTGAATGGATAATAAGAAAAACTTTCTTGTCTGTCCTTATAGGAGAAGAATTATTATATAATTAAGAAGAGATAAAATAAAACTAATTTCTCATCTAAATTTTTATATTTTATTGATTGCTGTCCTGTCTTTTTATCACATAATTTATAAATTCTATTGATTTTATCAGTTATTATTTTTATAATTTACAGTTCTAACCATGAGCTTAACCACAGTAATAGAAATTGAACAAAACTCAGAAAGTACAGAAGAATTGATGAATGCGTGGAAACCATTATTAAAAATGCATGGCTTTATGGGGTCTAAATTTTAAAAAGAAGGCATTTTCTATTTTTAGTATTTTAACGTCAATATCTTGCATTACCTACACTTATATGAGAAATTTCTAGAGTAAGGCAAAAGTAGACAAAGTTATAAGCGCAGAATGTTTTCCAGTATTTTAATTTCACAATCTTCTTGAATGGATAATAAGAAAAATTTTCTTGTCTGTACTTATAGCAGAAGAATTATTATATAATTAAGAAGAGATAAAATAAAGGTAATTTCTCATCTAAATTTTTATATTTTATTGATTGCTGTCGTGTCTTTTTATCACATAAAATCAATAGAATTTATAAACTATCAGTTATTATTTTTTTATAACTTACAGTTCTAACCATGAGCTTAACTACAGTAATAGAAATTGAAGAAAACTCAGAAAACATAGAAGAACTGATGAATGCGTGGAAACCATTATTGAAAAGCATGGATTTATGGGGTATGAATTTAAAAAAAAAGACATTTTCTGTTTTTAGCATTATCACGTCAATAGCAATGAAAGTTTACTTCGCATACACACTAAATTACTTATATATGCATTTAAACATGGAATTATCGATGTTAACGGCTTTTCTCATATTCATATCGATATTATTTATGTTAATGACTATAGTTACCCACTATAGTTTTTTGATTAACAAGAAACGAATTCTGAATGCTTCAAGTAAGATATTTGATATAATGGAAAATCATAAAATGGGTAAGATCAATACTAGAGATATTTTCATTAGAGTTATAATAGTTTGGAGTCATGCTATAATATTTTCATCAATTATACTAATAGCCGTCCTACACAATGATTATGGCAGTGTAAAGAATTATTGGAAAATGAAAACATTTTTTGGAAAAGACATATCCAAAAATATTTCAATACTTATCATATTAATTTTTGAACACATATATATAACATTTGTGGTGCTTCCACAAAATTTATTATTTCTACTCTTCACATCAATTGTTAAGGGATTGGAAAATGCTTTCGAACAATTAGCAAATAAAATCTCTGCAAATGAAAATAGTTTGAATGAAATTCGATTTATACCTTTTATTTATATGGAAATTATTAAAATTGCAGATGAAGTTGAAGATATTTACTCACGAATATTGTTTTTGTGGTCAGTTTATATTGGAGGAAACATAATTTTTAATTTCTTAACCATAGTTGATTCTTCATCTGATCTAACTTTTTTGGGATTTATGCTATTTGTGTGTTCGGCACTCTTTCAATTCTTTCTTTTTGCTGACACCTGTATTTCGGTTTCTAAAGTATCTGATGCTGCAGTAAAAGTAGGGAAACAATTAATTAAGAATTTGTTAACAAACGAAAATGAAAGGATCCAAAATTTTTCACGTATATACTCTACAAAGTGCATGCAAATAATGCCTTCGTTTACTGGCTGGAAATTGTTTGGTATAAACCGAAATCTCATTCTGACAATTATTGGTGTTGTAATTACATATAGCGTGATAATATGTCAGTAATTTTGAAAATTAATTTACCTTATAAGATGATTTTTCTTATAAAATTTTATTTTTTATTGTAAATTCATAAACTTTTAATAACTGTAATTTTATTATCACTTTAATCCAATTTATGCTAAAATAATTATATTTTGAATATAAAATTAAATAGTAATTAGGAATAATGATACATATATTAGGTAATGGAATATCGATGAAAAATTATTAGTTTATATTTGACTTTATTGATTACTAATAATCTGCTTAACATAATTATAGTGGACCACATCTGTTTCCTTAATTGCTTTTCTAAAAAAATTTACATTTTTAAATTCCAATGGTACAAATATGAAAATAATAACGAGTAATTGGCAGTGTATCGCCATTTCTGTTATTAATGTATTTGATATTAATCCACTGAAAAATTTCTTAATGAATTTTTATGAATTTTTTAAATTTATTTGAGATACGAAATTGATTTCTATGCTAAAAAATTTCTTAATAACCTAGAGAGTTTTGGTTTTTAACGCTCAAAAGAAATGTTCATCTTTTTTCTTAGTACAACAATTTGAGCCAAACTGTTGATGAGTATTGACTGAAAGAAACAGTGGGAGAAGTAAAAGAATATAGTTTTCAAGATTATCTTCTTAGGTCTGCTACAAATACAAATGTACAAATATATGTTACGATTTATATCCATCTGTTACTAGCAAAAATTCACCTTATTCACGAAGTAATTAGGATATATTTAAACAAATTAAGCTTTATTGGAAGTTCTTTATATATGAGTAAAACTAAAATGGATGGAACCTATAAGTGTATAGATACATAGAATTTATTTTAAGATAAATTTGCTTTGTTTCCTCTTTAACTGTGCAATTTAATAGAATATACTATAAGCCAATTTTATTTTCATAATTTATTCAATCATCCTTAATTATTCATTTACGAAAAGAAAACATCATTTATACCGTAAAGGGTTTTTAACTTTATTCATGCAATAATTTGTCGAGGAATTTTTATTGTACATCATCAAGATACTCTACAGGATAGTTCTATTTTTATCTTAACTAAAGTCAATTGTAATATTCGTCTGGGAATATTGTATAATCCATGTTTACTGAATTTTATTCTTTTAATTCTGTTGAATTTATCGTTAAGCTATCATTCTGGACTATTGTGCCATTTATTAATTTAATCTGATAAAAGCAGCTTTTCATAATATTAATTTAATTGGCTTAAACAGAAACCGTGCAATGAAGATCTTTCTACTGAGACTGTTGCTTAATTGAATTCGAGAAATTAAATTTAGTTTCTTTTTAAATCCATATTTTTACAAACAGTATTAACAGTTAACAGATTAGGAATTATTTTAACTCTGATTTATCAGTTTCTTCATTTAATTTAATAATATTAATATTGCCATGCTAATAATAATAAAATATATTTAAGAAATGGTGTGCAATATGCTAGTAACTTTCTAATGTTACAAGTATAAGAATTAAGAATTATATTTGCAAGAATTTCAATATTTTGCCATGTTGCTAAATGTGAAAATACAGTATATTGATATCAAAATATAAAAAAACGTCGTCGAATCATTCGTATGACACATGTTATGTTTATTTTGTAGAAAATTGGAAAGTGTTGAACTCGATGATTCAACTTCAACTAACCAGATCATTGATTAAAATATGAATCAACATTGTAAAGATGGTAATTCTAATAAATATATGGAGAATTTAAATATAAATTCGGAAGTGTAATAAATGAGACACTTAACAGTGCAGTAGGTGATCGGTTAACGAATATAATCCGTTCAGAGATGATGTTCGCTACCCGAATTGTTCATTAACCGATCATCGATTTACCATAGGTTTTTATGGGAATGTTCATTAACTGATCATCGATTTACCATAGGTTTTTATGGGAATTTGATTCCAAGAAAATGTTCGTTATCCAAATTGTTCGTTAACCGATCATTGATTTACCATAGGTTTTTATGGGAATTTGATTAAATTAACCGATCATCAATTTACCATAGGTTTTTATGGGAATTTGATTAATTCATTTTGGAGACCCAAAAAAAATAAATAAATAATTATAAATTTCTTATTATGTGGAGACCCAAAAAAGACATAAATAAAAAATTATATAATTTTTTATTTATGTTTATTTATATGTTAGACACCAAAAAATAACTAAAAACTTATGCATTTTCATCTATCATGTGTACTTTTCGTTTATGGGTCGTTAAAGAATCTGTCCAATGTCGATTTTGCTTTTCTCTCTTCAGGATTTTTCGGAAGTGGTTAATAGCATTGTCATTGTCGAGATCCCCCAAGCCTATTAACCCCAACCTGGTGTGGGTGCCATTCTAAGACAAAAAAATTTGTAAAAACTCTCTCTTATCTCCTTTAATAAATCTTTGATTTGTTTTATTTTGTCTCTGAGTTCATTTTAATCGAAAAAAACCACTGTTTTCCCATCATTTAATTAATTAACCGTAAGCCTACGAACGTGTGAGGCCTAAATTTGTCATTCTGGTTGACCGGATTGGCCGCGTGGAAACGCTTTGGCTTTCCACTCTGGAGGACCCGGGTCGCATCCCTTGAAAATGTTTTTCATATCCGGGCCCGGCCCGTTGATTCCCCTACTCCACAATCCATCCGACATTGGACAAATTCTTTAACGACCCACAAACGGAAAATACACATGATAGATGAAAATGCATAAGTTTTTAGTTATTTTTTGGTGTTTACAAAACGAATTCCCATAAAAACCTATGGTAAATCGATGATCGGTTAATGAACAATTCGGGTATCGAACTTCATTAGACATTTTTGACTTGTTTCGAGGTCGCTTATCAGCGCAAAAAATTTTACGACGAAGTTGTTATTCACCCTGTATATATATGCTACATATATCGGTATATAGTGGCGGCTCGTGAATGATTTTTGTGGAGGGCTGAAAAAAATTATAATAAACTAAGTAGTGCGTATAATAAAATACGTAGTGCGGATCGAACATCGTCTCTGAACGGATTATATTCGTTAACCGATCACCACTGTACTGTTAAGTGTCTTATTTATTACACTTCCGCAGGAGTGGACAGCCTGTGGAACAGTGGCGGCTCATGAATGATTTTTGTGGGAGGGCTGAAAAAATTATAATAAAATACATAGGGCGTATAATAAAATAATCTGTCTTCATTTTTACAGATAATAGCTGCTGTTGATGTTGAAAGATGTGGTAAATAATTTTCCAATGATATCTTACAATTTTATCAAGATTAATAAGTTTTTCTAAACATTAATGTAATACAGTGGCGGCTCGTCGATGATTTTTGTGGGAGGGCTGAAAAAAATTATAATAAAATACGTAGTGCGTATAAAAAATCCTCCCTAAATTTATGAACTTTGATCTTGAAAACAGTAAGATAAGCAGTTTATTTTAGCTTTGTTTACTGTAGGTAGCTACTGCACAAAATATTGTTGTGGACGTTCAGCTTCACTGTTTTTGCAGAGTTGGATCTCCTTTAGTCTTCTTAATATTAATTCAACGATAGGGATTTTGCTGCCCCTAGCAAAGTGCCGCCTGGGGCAGGTGCCCCCTTTGCCCCCCACGCTACGCCACTGTAATAAATCTAATATTATCTCTCTAATTTGTTTTCTTTCTTCCTTTTTGATTGATCATTTTCTATTGGGCATAACTTCAGGACTTTACTGATTTTTGTTTTAATATCAGTTTTAACTATTTGTCTTAGAGTCTAATTTTTCCATTGTTTAAGCAGATTTTCAGTTAATCATCTAACCAAGGTTTATTTCTATTAAATTTCTGCTAAATAAATTATAAGAAATAATTTCTCCTAAATAAATTATTGAGATTTTCTATTATATCAAAAATAAAAATTCCTATTGCAGTGAGATTTTGCACCTTTATACATGAAAATATTCTGATCAATATTTCTTCTTGCAGATAAACTATAACCACTTCACTCGTGATGTCACTGACTTCTCAAAGAACAGACCATAAACATTTTTACTATCAAACCACAAGATTTTTAATTTTTCTCATTCAAACACAATTATTCTCACTTACAAGAGACTTCATTACCTTGGACTTATCGATTTTGATGTGATCACTGTCCAGTATTATTTTATGCAAATGTTTGTATCAATAATAAACCAATTTGTTAATATCATCCCTTACTTTGATTAGAAAAATGCTAACTGGTACTAATTGGTGTGGATATAACTCAGTTTCCATAAAATACTATACATTCTTTTTATAATAATCTTGACATTATTTATGATGATTTGTTCTCATGTATTGATAGTTCTATTAATGCTCATGTATCAATTAAATATAAAGCTGTAAACATTTCTTTTTTGAATATCTAAAAATACTTGAGAACTTAAAAATTCACGAATTCTCTATAATCTGTTTGTATTACATAAATACAACCAATTATGGAGAATTTCTGGTAGTTAATCTGCATATCAATATAACAAGGTTAAGATAAAATTTCAAAATCTATTATTATTGATAAATTAAACTTTTCCTCGAATAGCATTAATAACTTTTACAGAAATCCATGTCGCTTATGGAAGTGTTTAAATCAATTAATGTATCGCTGCAAAAATACTGCACAAGAGAAAATGATAGTAATTTATTTAACCTGTGGAATGCCTGTCAATTTTTTCTAATAAAGCCTCGTTGATATGAAAAAAAATATATATATATAAATTGCAATATCTTGCTTAATTTTCATCGAATTTTTTTGAAATTTTCATAGTTTATTACGTTTTTTATTGTGATTCTAACTAAAGTACTAGACAGAGAAAGTAGCGACACTCCACCACGTTTGTGCAAAGAGCAGCTTTGTCTTCTGCTAGTAAAACAATAAACTGACATATTTAAATCATTTATGTGCATTTTTTGGACTTAGCTTTAAAATTTCACTATCACATATTATTTTTATTATTATTAATTTCTTTATTTTATTTAACTTATTAATTTATTAATTTTAATGCTCTAAGCAAGAAGAGCATTAACATAGCAGAACAATGTTGTAACCATCATTGCAACATATTAGAACATTATACTCTCTCTATTTTGCATATTAAAACGTCAATATACATCATATATATATCATAATGTTTTAACAGAGCATTAACATGTTCTACAAATTAATGCTGTTAAGGTATGGTCTTGGATATGATACAGTACGTTCTCATTTTAATAATATTTTTTTAAAAGGGTACAATTTAAAATTTGTAGTGAATGGATTATACAGTTTGTAATTCTATCACAATTTTGTTATCCAACGCGCGATTCCCCATAGGATTTAATTGAAAATAGATTAATTCGTTCCGGCTCCTTCCCACAACCATAGTAAGTATTAAAAATGAGATAAAACTCATTTAAAATGTCCTAAAATATGGAAAATATCACTTATTTATTATATTTTCTACAAAAAAATTCTTATTTAAAATGTTCTAAAAATATGGAATATATCATTTATTTATTATATTATTTTTAATGTCCTAAAAATATGGAAAATATCATTTATTTATTATATTTTTAAAAATGTCCTAAAAATATAGAAAATATTTCAAAATATTATAAATAACAGCACTATACGCAGTTATACATATTAGAAGTTTTAATTACCATCATTACATGCTAACGTTTTCAGTGACTTAGCACCATCATCAGGCATTCTAACAACCGTTAATTCACTTCACCTAATGCTAAGTCACTGAAAACGTTAGCATGTAATGGTGGTAATTAAACTTCTAATATGTATAACTGTGTATAGTGCTGTTATTTATAATGTTTTTGAAAGATAAGTTGAAAGCAGTTTTTAACTTGTATTGAAAGAATGGAAAATATTATTTATTTATTATATTTGCTACAAAAAAATTAACATTAATAAAATGAATTGTTTATGAAAAGAGTTTTTAATTATCAATCTTCTCCAGAAGGACAATTGGGCTCACTTCGTAGTTTTTCAACAAATGAACCCGTAAACACGGATTAACAGCTTACAGATTCAATGATTATTATACAGATAAGATTTGAATTTGCCTTTTGATGGCGAATGAACAGCGACATGCACTCGCCGATTTATTGTCTATATAAACTGTAGGATTACTGAGAGATGTTTTTCTTCTTCTTCTACTGCAATTGAATCCGAAACTGCGACTACACCTGCGAGTGGTACGTCACACCACTCGCAGGTGTCATGTAATATATAAGATAAACAAACAATAAAATCGGACTTTGTTCCCAGAATTTATAATAATAATAATAATAATAATAATAATAATAATAATAATAATGATAGTTTATTTGAAAAAATGAGCCTTTACGAATGTTTATACGAGTTACCTTTTTAAAATCTAAGTTTTGATAAAGCTATTATAATCCTTGTCCTTTAACGAACATTTATCCTTCACTATATAATATGTAAGTAAAAAAAAAGCTATGCTTCCTATGAAACAATTTAACTTAATAAAAAAAATATTTCTAAAGATAAAACATTAGAGTTTTATTTAAAAAATGCTGTTTAAGTCTCGAAATCTTTGATAAATATAAAGAAAATTAAAATGTCATGTATTTTTATGCGGTATACTGCATTTTTCATTTTTGTTTTAATGATAAAATCGGAGCAGATTTCATTTTTCTTGATAAAACTATTTGAAAAGCATTGAGTTAAACGATAGTATTTGTAGTTTAAGTTATTCACCACCAGGCACAGCTTATATACCTAAAAATTTCCAGTTATTGTCCGTTCACGAAAGCGGCGCCTAGCTAAGGTGGATGAGTCCAAACGCGAATGGGAGAATCGCAGTCGGTATAATGACGGGTGGGAATGGTTTAGGTTTCGGTTTCGATTTAATTTTCTTTTCTTCTTCTTAAGTTCTGTTAAATATACTATTTCCAACATCAAAACTAATATTTCAGCATTCGATATTACAATAAACATCTATTCAACTTCAGTTATCTTGCGTTTGAAAACATCCATGTGCAAAGCTGCCTGTTTTGTCACTGGACTCATTCGGTTAGCGCACGCGTAATTGCGTCGATGGTCGCAGCTAAGCTGGACGGACAGTATTTCAGCTAAAGCGGCGGCGTAGTGGTTAAGGCGCTTGCCTACGGAACTGTACGTTGTAAGTTCAAGCCTCCCTTACGTTTCTTTCTTTTTTCAATTGAATAAATTAATTTTTTTACTAACAATAAAACTTCAGGTAAAATCAAAAATTTTTTGTCATAGTTACGTTTGACAAAATCGCTTTTCAATTATTGTTCGATCTCTTTCTCGTTTTATCTCTCTCACTCTCTAATTGTCGTAATTCACTATGCGTCGAGTGATATCTAATATATCCATTTGCGCTCGAAGCATCCTTACAGATGAGATAGTAGCAATTCGACGAGTTGCTACTATCCCATACAGTTGTGCCGAGATGGGGGTAAGTCGGGACAAATTTCCGGGGCCTGTAGAAGATTGAGGGGTCCAGGCAACTTCCTAACAATAAGAATTTTTCTACTTTTTTAATTAAGTAACTGCACACTATAAGATATATATATAATTAAAATTGTATTATAAAAATGTAAGGTAAAGAAAAATCTTTGTATTCTAAACAGTTAAAAATAAGAATTATTATGATAGACAGCAGCATTTCATTTAAACAGAGAAGGAACTGACAGACCAACAGAGCCCACAACAAAATTTTTAGAGGAATGGGATATATACAGTGGAATACGTTTATTACGAAACGATTTGGACCGGAGAATTTTTTAGTTATAACCGATGTTTCGTTATAACTGATGTGAAAATTTTTAAATGTTGAGGGTGTTTCCTAAAGTTAGTTCTATGAGCCTATGACACTGTTCTTCAAAAAAAAAAAAATCGATATTTTAAAGATTTTCTTCGAAAATATAATTAAAAAATGAAGAAAAATCAATATTTTAAAGGTTTTTCGAAAATATAATTAAAAAAAATAAAATTAATCGAACCTGAATTTCCTCAAATTGCATATAATATACTTTTTAAACAGAATATAAACTGAATAAAATTTTGAATAATCTATGTGTAAAATATCCGGGATTTCTCTAGGGACTCCTGATCCCATACGTAAAGAGGCTTCGATACATATAATATACTTTTTAAACAGAATATAAACTGAATAAAATTTTTGAATAATCTGTGTGTAAAATATCCGGGATTTCTCTAGGGACTCCTGATCCCATACGTAAAGAGGCTTCGAGCGCAAATTGATATACAGGTAGGCCTCGATTAGTGCGAATAATTGGTTCCACGAATTTCTCGCACTAAGTAGTGAGTAAAATAAAATCAGAATTATCAAAGAAAAATATTGACATTAATAGTCTGTTGCATTTCACTGTATCATTCATCAAGAAAACCTCTGTGCTAAATCATAAAAATTCACGCACATAATGGAGACAGTTGTTTCGTGTATAAATTTTATTAAATCGAGACGTTTGAATCCCCGGCAGTTCCAGCAATTCTTGCAGGACTTGGAACATGGAGACCTTGTTTTTCATTGTGAAGTTTGCTGGCTCAGTAAGTGCAAAATGTTGAAGCAATTTTATGAGTTAAGAGAAGAAGTGCAAACTTTTATGGATATGAATGACAAATCCATACTAATCGAACCTTTGAGAGATGATGCATGGTTATCTGATTTTGCATTTTTGGTTGATATTACCAGCTACTTGAATGAGCTAACTACGAATATGCAAAAACCAGGACAACTTGCCCATGAGCTATTCACCCATGTAAAATCTTTTCAAAGCAAATGTCAATTGTGGGAAAATCAGATTCGTGTAGGAAATACATATCATTTTCCCACTCTAGCAGCCCATAAAAATTTCGATAAGAATGCTCTTGCACAGGAACTATCTTCAGAATTTATATCCAGATTTGAGGATTTCCGTTCACATGAACTTCAGTTCCAAATATTCATGACACCTTTTGACGTGGATGTGGAGCAAGTAGAAATGTCGCTTCAAAGGGAATTACTTGAATTCCAGGCAGATGTTCTGAAAAGTCAGTTTTGTGAGGTATCTCTGCAAGATTTTTATGTGAGATATGTTTCCAAAGATAAATATCCAAATCTAATTAATTTTATATGTAAAATGATGTCCCTCTTCGGCAGTACTTATTTCTGTCAGCAATTTTTTCAAAAATGAATTTCACAAAATCAAAAAACAAGTACATGAAATCAAAAAGATCAAGTAAGTAAAAAGTCATCAAAAAGATCAAGTATTATCAATACTAATTTGGAAAGCTCCTTACGTGCAGCAACATCATCACTTTCACCAAATATTGAACTTCTTGCAAAAGAAAGGCAATCCCAAGTTTCTCATTAGTTAGAGTTGCAACACTATATTATTTTATTATATGTAATACCAACACTATGTATACTTACATATCTGTACTTTCTCTTTTTTAAATAAATATTATCATAAATTGTTTTTGTTTTGGCCAGTGGCCCATCATAAATTTTTCTATACAGCCTCATAAATTATTTTTGTTTTGGCCAGTGGCCCATCATAAATTTTTCTATACAGCCCCTACAAAAAAAGGTTGCCCACCACTGCCCTAACTCATTGTTATATCGCACACGTATTTCTAAAGTGATACAAGTCAAAAACGAACGTTTTGAGAAAACTGGAAAAACTACGAAATCAGCTTAACCATTATATAACTAATAATTTTTTCAAAATTTGTAATCTTTTGAAACCATTTTTTAGGAAAATGGTTTCAAAAGATGATGGAGGATTGCTTCCCAAGTTATAAAATGGTGCCAACATAAAAATGCAAGTTTTTGACTTGTGTCACTTTAGAAATACGTGTGCGATATCAAAAAAAATTTTTTCTCTGATTATGCTTATGAGTTTTCATTTTATTCTGTTCATTATTAATAGATATGATAGAACAAATAATTAAAAAATAATGGTTTGAAAGACTAATTAATAAACATTTTTAAAAAGTATTTATTTCAAAGATATGAATGAAACCAAAATAGTTACTTTTGAAAAAATAAAGGAACAAATTAATTAATATATTACGAACAAAATTTCACAAAATACAAGAACTTAAATGGTAAACTTTATATATTCTGAAATACCAAGTTATCTATTTTTCTTCCCACACGTTTATGTTATCTTGATCTATACTGTACAGTACATATTCACCTTGACTGCATCCAAAGGATACATAACACAGTGTTCCATAATGCCAGCTCCAGCCCCAGCCAACATATGAATATAGGTCGAAGATGTCGGTAAATATTCGTATTCGTCAAAATCCATTCTTTTCTCATATATTCATCACTTATATTATATTTTAACCAGACAAGGCCGGTAATCCACCATGATGGCTCTATTACCCATCCCCTGGTGTTATTTAATCCATACTTTAAATACTGTATTTATAATTTGTAAGAAAATAGAATAAATTCGTTAAATAATTTATTATTTCATTAAAAATTCGGTAAAGTTCATTAATAATTGCTGTAAATGAAACAGAACCTTATTCATATAAAAATTTTTCAAGTGAATAGCAGAATATTCGAAATGTATACTGTACTTGTATAAGTAATAAGCAAACATGGATGTTATAAACATCCTTGGAAGTAGAACAGTGAACTAATTTTGAAATGCAGTACAGTACTATATATTTGTATATAGTAATATTATTAATAAATTTGCATAAACAAGCTAACTAATCAATAGAATGTTTTAAATTATGTAATTTGATCTTGAAAATAAATAAATGCAATAAATTCAGAACTATTATATATAAGATTAAAGTTTTATCTTATAGTATTCTTCAAAGAGATAGATTAATAGTTTGAATGCCATGTAATGAAGTATTCATTTATGAAGATCGTCTCATTGAAAAGTAATTCACAATGTACATATTATTAGAAAAAATATATAATTATATTTAAATGGCATATTTTTGATAATTGTCATTCTAAATACAAGGTGGCCATATTCTATAGACAAGCATGTTTTTCAAAACTACCAGAAATATGAAAAAATTATAAAAGATAAAAGTTTCTCTCATGTTTTTCTTCTAAACTGGAATTTATTATTTAAAAATTTTTTTTTGGGATTTGCTTGTGTAGCAGAATGCAGAGTTTACTTTTCAAATAGAAAAAAAAAATTTATTGGAATTGAATTCTATTTATTTTTTGTGATATTTTCATATTAAAATTATTTTCCTATGACTGGTATTTTTTGAGATATTTCAGAATAAAGAACCATTTTGAAATGTATAAATTAAAAATGTTTCTATGGATCAAGCATTTCATTTAAAAGGGAAAAGCAATAAGAGATATCTTTATGCAGTTTTTTCATGCATTTATTAATTTTTGAGAAAAATTATAAAAAAAAAATTAAAAGTTCAATTATTAAATAATATAGATGGAAACACCTTAGTATAGATTTATTTAATTAATTATTAAGTTGACCAATGTTAGTACTGTAGTCCTAATTTAAAAATAATTATTAATTCTGTTTAACTCTAACTTATTCCATTAAGGATAATTTGACTTATAATACAGGTTGTTTTTGATTTATGACCACTCATACTTATGATAGTGATGTAATCAGTAAATTCTGTGATTGATCAATGCAAAACCATGAGTTCAAGTTCCTGACCCAATGGTCTGATATACGGATAGTGTCTGTTTTTCTGTTTGGTTTTTGCAATTTTGTGTTCTGTATGTTTACTAAGATAATGTATAGTGTCTAGTAAATATTAGTAGTGAGAAATCACAAATTTTGGGTATTTACAACTTACAATCACTCCAACTTACAATAGTGAGGTTAAAACTAAATCTTGTCATAACTTAAGGACTGTATTTGATTTATTTCTTTAGTTAAGTTCTATGATAATAGCTAACATTAGTAAAATTAAAATTTTGTATATGTATAATGTAAATTATATTAGAATAAGGAAAACAAGTAAGATTTAATTAAAATTTATTTTTTTTAATGGAAATTATAATTATACTACTGAAATATTAATTCAGATGATACCAATCATTAAACCTGTGAAGACTTCTGAAACTTACTATTGTATAGTAATAGTAGAGAAAAAAAGGATAATGTATAAATACTTCTAAAATTGCTGTAGAAAATTAATATATTTGACTTCTTCTTATCTACCCTTGCTTTAATCTCATCTGCTTAAACTAGCCACATTTTTGATGAATCTATGAACAGAGATAAAAATGAAAAAAATAAGTCATTTGGAAAGAAAGTCTTATAAGTGTGATAAGATACAGTAATACCCCAAAGTTATGCGATAGGTGGGATTGACGAAAATTGCATAAGTCGAGGTACAACTTTGCATATAAATACATATAAATTTGGTTTAATTGGAACCAAGGACTAACAAAAACACTAGTTTAGAAGAAAAATATTTAATAAAATTACAGTTCTTTATACATATTAATACAAAATATTAAAAAAATAAATGAGTTAGGTAAAAAATTATTCACTTTTACTTAATTATCACACCATAATTTCAGCATTTTTTCCATCTCAGTAATAATACCATGACATTTACGAATTATGCTTGAGTTCAGGAATTGAGCGTTTTTCACCATATCGAGAATACTTTCATTATCTTTTATGATTGTTTTTACTGTGGATTCTGGTAGCTCAAACTTTTTTGCCAAATCACAAATTTTCATCCTGTTATCAAAATCCTTGATAATGTTAAGTTTACATTCCAAAGATATTGTAATCCTTTTCATATTAGGTGCAGAGAATCAGATTTACTTCATTTGGACGAGATAGTTTTTTAAGGGTTTAGAAAACTTATAACAAAACTATCTTAACTTTCTTCGACCATAGAATAGTAATTTAACAAAACTATCTTAACTTTCTTCGACCATAGAATAGTAATTGTGCACATAGAGTTTGTGCGAAATGTGTGCAATGCGTATCACAGTAAGATAGCATGCAGTAGTGTTGCCAAACGAAAAAATCAAGAACCGCCTAACTCCGAGTTTGCGTAAGTCAGGGTATTACTGTATTTCAAACATCAAAATAACTCAATCTGCCATTGATATAATTCCTATGAAAAATAGCATGATTTTGTTTCAAAAAATGAATATAAATTAAAAAGACAAAGAATACCATTTTTTATCTATCTATTTATCTATTTATAATATGGATAAATTAGTATCGAAATGGATTTTATCCATTTCGATACTTTTTAAAAGATTCTTATTTATATTTATCAATGTTTACTATTTAAATAAATATTATATAAAATGAATATTTTTAAATAAATTTCTGTTTTAAAATGAGACTTTAAAGGATTTTTAAAAAAAAATTTCCATGCGCACGTATTTACGTGTGCTTCGTAGGCAATGGACGCTCTCTGTCCTGCATTATGTTACGATAAAAAATGATCACCCTATTCTAGATCCTTTTGTTATAGCAAGCGAGTTTACCACGAGGTATAAGAGACGTAACGTAAAAATGAATTACTTCTTTTTCTAATTCCTTCCCTTCTTCTACAACTCTCATTCTTCTATTCCTCTTATGTTCTTTGTGAGTATGTCTTCAATGACTAATTTCACAGAAAAATTCCTTAGTTATCATCGGATTCGAATCACTATTAATTCCACTTCTCACTCCACCTCTATATCCATTACTCTACCGACACGAATTGATAGAACACACTTAAAAGCCATTTATCTCAGATACACTAGGAATTTCCTCAGAAAAGCTGCTTTGTCTTCCTAGAAAAAAAAGGATTTTTTAGAATTTTTATTGGTTTTATTTCATATCATCGAAACAGCGCTAATATACGAAATATCCATGGAAATATCTAAACGAACGGAAATAGCATCTACGTAAGCATCTATGTTAGCTTCAAATAATCCTGTGAATGATTTTTTGCATTATTTGATAGAATAGCATAAAACATTTTAACACAATGGAATTTATCATAGCAATTTGATACATTTGTTGAAAATAATAAATCTTTAAGGCCTCGCGTCCACATGCAATTATCAGTCGGTTAACTATTTAATTGCAGGAGTGAGAACAAATGACTTCTATGAGAATGCGCTCACTAGCAACTCTTTAGTTGGCGGATTAAACAATAGGAGTGCTTTGTTCTCACTCCTGCAATTAAATAGTTAACCGACTGATAATTTCATGTGGGCGCGGCCAAAAAAATATTTGGCGGGCCAAAAAAAGTGTTTTGGAAAAATATGCTCAAATCGATAAAACACAGGGGAAATATTTATACTAATTTTATAGCATAATCTAGATCTCTAATAAATGTAATATCGATTTAGGAAGTCTAAAATTGAACATAGTATCTTAGAAAAGCGTTGATAATTATTATTCGTTAACAAAACGGAACAGCTCATAATCACTTGTCCAAGTTAGCGGATTGGCCGTGTGGAAATGCTTTGGCTTTCCACTCTGGAGGACCCGGATTCAAGTTTCGGGTCTTACCCCTTGAAAATATTTATCATGGAATCCTAGCCCGGCTCGTCCATTCCCGTCTTCCACAATCTGGTTGACCCCTCCACAGGGGTGGACAGCCTGTGGAAGGGCTTATTTCGCCCCATCACCTAGTATTCATATAGAATGGAAAGTGGTCTCATCCGTTTAACAAAAAAAAATTACTTGTCCATGGTGACAAATCTTACAGATGAAGTCTCGGGCATTTATAAATATCTTACAGACGATTTTTGCAAAAAAGTTAATCATACATACCATTATGATATTGATCGGATTGGCCGCTTAGAAACTCTTTGGCTTTCCACTCTAGAGGACGTGAGTTCGAATCTCGGTCGAAATCGGGTTTCACCCCTTGGAAATATTTATCATTGTGTTCGGGTCCGATCGTCGATCCCCATCTTCTATAATCTGGTTGACCCCTCCGGAGAGGTGAGAGTCTTTGGCAGGGCTTTTATAGCCCTGTCATTTGATAATCTCATTGATTGGAAAATAGCGTCGATATAAACTATAATAATAATATTACGAAGTTAATTCTTTAATTACCACAATGGAAAAGGTGATCAGAATTTTAAATATTGTCCGATAGTGCAGCTCGCTAATAAATACATTGTTAATTTAGAAATACATATTATCGTTGAAAGTACATTTGAACGGCAAAGACGAATCATATTTAATCCTTTAAACAGGGATTCCCAAAGTTTTGCCTAGGTGGGCCAAATTGTAAATTCCAAAATATTTGGCAGCCAAAAAAAGTGTTATGGAAAAATATGTTCAAATCAATAAAAAGTTAGACACAAGAGAAAGATTTGGAAAAATATGCTCAAATCGATAAAACACAAGGGAAATATTTATACTAATTTTATAGCATAATCGTTCTTTATTTATGACAATAATTACTTATTAACCGTTTAAAATAATACATTTCAAAAATAATTAAAAAGAAAATAATAATAAATGTTTAATTCTGTTCTTTATTTATGACAATAATTACTTTTTATTACAAAGTGTTTAAAATAACACATTTCAAAAATAATAAAAATAATAACTATTTTATTTATTTATTTATTTACAAATCAGCAAATAATTACAAACATGCAATCAACAGCCTCACAAATACAAAACAACAATACTCAAAATTTACAGTAATTAAATAAAATACAACAAATAAAACAAAAACTATCATAGTACCATACTTTCAGCATAAGTCCAAGTATTAACTCTCGTAAATTTACGAACATATTTTTTATAAATATAATAGTCAAGATAAATATAATCATTTAAATCATTTATAAACCTTGAATTAAACAAACGAAAAGAACGATAAGTACGGTTTAATCTACTGTAAGAACACCATAATTAAATAATTGTTGTTCATGTAATCTTAAATCTGGAATTTTCAATCCTCCTATAAAAAATTCAAATTGATTATGAAAATAATGAAAGTAATAAATTGCGTCAAAATAAAAAATACGAGAATGCAAAGTTTCAATACTATATTCGGCCAATACAGAATCATCCACAGATCCAAATCCAAGTAACTTCTTTAACTTTAAATATAACAATGATAAACGATCAATATTAGAGGCAGCCGTAGAAGACCAAACAATAATACCGTAATCAACCAATGGTTGGATAAAAGAATTAAAAATTAAATTCTTTATCTGAACAGTTTTTAAATAAAATAAATTTCTGTAAATAATTCCCATCCTAGTTCGTAATTTTTTCTCAATATAATCTACATGATCCCGAAATGTGAGTTTTGCATCAAAATAAATTCCAAGATCTTTTATATTGGTTACAAATGTTAGTTCAGTATTGCCAATAAAAATTCTTTCACACTGACTCTCTGCCAACGAAAAACAAATCACAACGACTTTTGAAAGTTTAATTGTAATTTACTCTGAACTAACTAACCAATCAAATACACAATTAAGGTCACTTTGCAATCTATCTCTGTCAGTGCCGATGATTTTCAAATCATTAGCATAACCAATAATCTCAGATGAAGTAAGATTAAAAATAGGATCAATGTAAATAACAAAAAGCAAAGCACTCAATGGAGAGTCCTGCAAAATACCCTTTTGCAAAACAAATTCAGAAGATAAGTCATCATTAAATTTAAGAATAGCAGTTCTTGCTGTCAAGTAATTAAAAATCCAATTTATAAATATCATTTCTAAATCAGTATTATAAATCAATCTTTGTATAAGAATTATATGATCAATATGATCAAACGCACTACTTAAGTCTAAATACACAACATACGTCTTCAATTTCCTCTCTAAATTGCACAGTAACAGTCTCTTAGTCTGTAATAAATTAGTAATACAAGATTTTCCCCTGATAGAATAGTGTTGATTATTAGATAAATTAGAAGATACAGTACCTGAAAAGAAACAATATCAAGTAATAGTTTTTCAAAAATCCTTAACATTACAGCAGACAATGCACCCGGCCGGTAGGAGGTGATATCATTTGCTTTTTTGCTAACTTTCTTAATTAATTTTAGATAAGAGTTTTTACATTGATCAGGAATAATATAATAAGAAATAGAATTATTAAATAGAAAAACTAAATGCGACTTATATTCATAATTTAAATTCTTATACACCACTATAGGAATGCCATCTGGACCAGGAGCAGATTTATTCATTTTTTAAGGGCTGTATTAAAGGAATCAATAGTAAAAATTTCCCTATACTAAGAAGTCACTTTTGCACAAGATATACTATATGTTGAATCAGAAAATTTTCTTTTATTAAATTCAAATACAGTAAAACCTCGATTTTACGGACTATAGGGGCAAGAATAATCCGTAAAATCGGAAAGTCCGTAAAATCGAAGTAACATTTTTTTATAAACATTAATTAGCATTTTCAACATACCTGAACTAATTAATGTGACTTATGCCCAGTGGCGGATCTAAGCCGATTGGACCGATTGCACCCAATCGGGCCCCGCCTTGAAGAAAACTGAAATCATGAAAAGACTAATAAACGAAGAATAATAGTTTAGATTTAATATTATGGCTGGGCTTTTATACCCCAGCGATCAAACATCTAATTTTTGTAGATCCACAAAAAGAAAAATTTTTCTTGAAAATATTCAATGTAAATGAATCGATTTTATTTCATCTCTTGGAACTTGTGGGAAAAAATATTTTCTTTAAATTAACACTACTTTTGCAGATTTCAATGTATTCTTATCTAATATTCTGAAAATATTTTCTGAGTACTCAAATAAATTAACAGCGGGTGAATCTTTTTTAATTAGAAATAAGTACGCATATATTATATGTGAAAGTTGCCAAAAAATATCGAAAAAAGTTTCATAGTTTAAATGAATAATAGGAGGTTATTAGTTGATCCTGGTCTGAAGTAGCTGAAACTCGCATTTTTACATGTAAATATAATGTCGGAAGAGTTTTAGCCATAGGAAATGGATTATAAGTGGAATTTGCAGAATAACAAATATTTTTTAAATGATGATATCCAACAAGTGAATCATTAATTGTTTTTACTAGGAATATTATCGAAGATTCTAATGTTATTACTGATAATTGATGAAGATATTGCCAAGCGCAATAATTAGTTTATAAACATTTTAAGGTAAATCATTCAAGAAACTTCATAGATCTTGATTTTTCGTGGATAAATATGCAGAGAATTTTAAAATGTTCAAGTCACTTAAAAAATATTCTAAAAGTCTGCTCAAAATATATTATTATTCATTACATAAATAGATTTTTTTATTTTTATTTTTAAGAAACAATGAATCAATTATATTTTGCATCGTTTGACAAAATTGTTGATGTTTTTAAAGTTCCTTTTAATTTTCATAAATGAGTATTAATTTAACCTCTTTTGTGTTTTTTCATATGTTGATTTAATTTATCCAAAATGAAAAGACGAAAATCTCTCCATTATGACAAAATTATAATTAATTATTATAATAATAACATAATTATGATATTATTAAATAAACAATATCGTAATTATATTATTTTGCAATGTTACTGCAATCAGGTTTGTCATTTGCTGAAAGAAGTAACATTCTGTCAAATGAAAGTACTTCGGATACAAGTAATTTTTTTTTATTTATTGTCATTGATAAGCAAATTAAATATACACTGACGGAAAAAAAAATCCCAACACCAAGAAAAAATTATTGTAGAGTAAAATTTCCCGAGAAAAGTTTGTCAGGATTCGGGAACGGAAAAACAAAAAAAATTCCCAGGAATGAGCGGGAAGGAATTCTCTCCCAGAAACACTAATCACACTAATATATTATGTAAGCATTTCATTTTCTTTTTAATATAAATTTATCAAATAAAAATTAGTTTTGATAAATTTTGAAATCAGATTATTATTGAACAGATATTTCTTTATTTCATATGCAAAATTATTACTAAATTCAATATTAAAACTAATAAACTGAATAATTTAAACAATACTAACTTCATGATAACTTGAGCATCATTGTAGCTAATAGGTTGTACTGGTATTTTTGGTAAATCAACTTGATCTATTGGAATTCTGTACATTCCATCTATAAAAGAATTATATATTTAGTAACTTTTAAATTATTTAAAGCAATTTAAATAACTTATACTTACCAACAGATGGTAAAAATGGTGTCTGTGGATCTCCTGGATAAGTTTTGAGACTACCTCTCACAACACCATCTCCAGGAAGTCCTAAATTTTCTGGATATGTTTTTAAATTTAATCCTCCATGATCTATTGGATCAGGATATAACAAAGCAGCTACAGCACCAAATTTTTCAGCAAGTTTTATCTATAATGGAGAAGGAAAACTTTTCTAATTTAAATGAAACTAATTTATCAAATTAAATTCTTAAATTAAGTGTATTTTAATTATAAAATAATTTGTTTTAAGTTTAGTAAATTTTCTTTTATAAAATCATTTGTTCGTTAATAATAATTGAACTATAATAATTTAAGAATAGCATCAAAACATAAATAAGAATGAGATTATGCCCCAACATCCAACTAACATTAGAAAAACATTTGACTTACTATATTATATTATTAATAATTAAACATTTTGGAATCATCAACATGAGACTGTCAAAAAGTCTTTTCTAATATTAAAATTTATTATCTTAAATTTAAGTCTCTCTTAAATTTTGATATTAGTTTGTCATTGTGAGAGCCGGAAGACCCTCCAATAACACTTTTCCATTCTAACTATTTATCGGATCCCCGTGCCTCTTACCTACAAGACCTTATTCTAAAATCATATCAAAATTAGCGTTTGACATCGGCCATATCTGTTGCGGATTCTTACACCATTCTTATGTTTTTAATTAAAACCAAACTAATACACCAATGTCTATAATTAAATTAATTACAATTATAAATATTGTGAGGTTCTGGAGACCCCCAAACGGCACTCTCTTGTCTTATAGAAATAATATAAAATTATGTTAAAATTTAAATTAAAAATTAAACGAAAAATTTGTTTAAAAATAATAATTAATTAATAAAGACCGATCAAGATAACATTAACAGGGAACTTCGAATAAGTTCGCTAGTTCCTTGTCCATCCGTGGGAAAGTTCCTTCTCCAGATGGATGGAAAGAATAAATAAATACGAGTTCCGTATCCACAAGAGAGGGGTCAGACATCAGTCAGTTTAGTCCGAGAGGATAAGAGGAGTAGTCTTGGAGAGAAGAGAATCAGAAATAGAAGTTCGTAATTTGGAAAAGCTACAACAGGACAATGTAAAGTTTTTACAACGGGAGTTAAACCCGCCCCGTCGGCGGTAGCCGACGAAGGCGAGAGAGGATGGAGAATGGCAAAGACAGCCGATTGACGGATGGCGTTCAACAATAGTGTACAACAAAGATAAGAAAATAAGAACTGTGAACTAAGTGGACAATAGACATTTAGGATTTATGTATGGACAACTACAACATGAAGTAGTGTAGGATCGACAAAGATCTCTCCCAGGTATGCGGAAGGTTACGGTGAACTCACTCTCTCTCTCGGAAAAATATGTTCATTGCAAAATTACGTTTAAGTTAGTTTTTTTATATTCAATGTTAACTGCTATATGTAAATAAATATCTTATTTTGTTTATAATATAGTTATTTGAGTCAATTTCCAATCCCGGACCTCGGCGTCACGGATCCGCGCGCCAAACGCAACGGTCAAATTCGAAATACGGCCAATTTTGGCATCCCTACATCTCTTAAAAGCGCCTACCCCAATTATAATAATTGTGAGGTTCTGGAGACCCCCAAACGGCACTCTCTTGTCTTATAGAAATAATATAAAAAGAATTATAATAATGTATTAAAGTCATATATTATCATCACTTTAATTATGTAAGTATTGCTAAAATATTATTAAAAATAAATAAATTAAATATATATTAATAATTTAGATAAAATACTGTTGTTAATGTTATCAATGATGTTTTCTTTAATTCCGTATTTTAAGAAATTGAACTGCTTAGATGATGGTTGGATTTGCATTTTAAAACAATTTATACTCTAAATCAGGGCCACCGAGAGGAGGTGACATCTGAGACTTTTGTCAGGGCCCGACCGTCGGGCCTCGACATGTCATGTAATTATATCCGATAGTTCGCAGGCCGCCGCCAGAGTTCACTCTCTACTACCCAAAGCAGTGCCAAAATAAACTATTTTATATATAATAGTACTTTTATAGACGAAGGTTTTTAAATTTTTATTTAATGTTTGTTTTTTATGGTATGTAATGTATCGAATTTTGAATTTTTTGTACACTTTTTTAAATATTTTATGTTCTATAGGAATTTTTTATTAAACCAAAGTGATGCACTTTTTTTAAGTGAGGCCTAGATTACAGATTTGTCACGGGTTCGAAAATTTCTGTCGGGGCCCTGCTCTAAATTATATGTTTCTCTTTAAAATGACATATTTATAGAAATCAGGATCTCCTGTAAGTGCGCAACCAGAAGGAACTTTGTAATCAGCATAGACTAAAGTCACTCTAAGCTCCTATAGAGAAGTATGAACAAGCTTTTCCCTAGACTTTGCCAAAATGGAAGCCTTTCATTGGTTAGCTCCGTGTCACGTGGGTTCTAGACGCCATGTTTGAGACTAAATAAAAATAAGATTTAAAAAATACTCATATTGTAAATATATAACAGAAAGTGGCTTATCAAGAATTACATAGATTCATGTGCAAGCAAAGTTGATAGGCCCTCACTCATTTAGAATCTTTAATTGCCACCATGCATAGTTTTGCTAATATAATACTTTTTTCACTAAATTTAGTGCCTTATTACTACTTTATTATTATTATTATACTTGTAAAAACAATATGTAAACATAATCACAAACCTTAGATCCTCTGTGAGTTTTGCCATTTCTCATTATGACTATGGAATTTTCTATTGAAATATTTACTTGTTTTAAATATTCAAAATCTTCTAATCTTCCATAATGTGCATAAATTAATTTACCCTACAAATAAACACATTAAAAAAATAATATAGAAATTAATACTAACAAATTAGTTTACCATTTAATAATTAATTAAAATATTGATAATTCCAAGCATGATCTAAAACAGGGGTTCCCAAAGTTTTGCCTAGGTGGGTCAAATTTTAAATTCCAAAATATTTGGAGGGCCAAAAAAAAGTTATCTAAATCATTTCTTAATTCGAAGAGCTGGTGGTGCAGCTTTTGGTTATAGTAATAGAAATGGTTCGTTTTTTATATTTCGGAGCGAAAACTTTCTAAGACATTGGCCAACATCTAATTCAGGGGGTTCCCAAAGTTTTTCCTAGGTGGGCCAAATTATAAATTCCAAAATATTTGGCGGGCCAAAAAATTGTTATGGAAAAATATGTTCAAATCGATAAAAAGTTAGAGGGCCAAAAAAGTGTTATGGAAAAATTTGTTCAAATAAATAAAAAGTTAGACACAAGGAAAAGATTTATACTAATTTTATAGCATAGTCCGTTCTTTATTTATGATGATAATTATTTTTTATTATAAACTGTTTAATATAACACATTTCAAAAATAATTAAACAAAAATAACTAAATAAATGTAATCTTAACACCACTTATAAAGTTCATCAGTTAATTTTGATCTCAATTTGGACTTATTAATACTCAGTATTGAGAATGTTTTTCACATATGTAAGTGCTTCCAAATAATGAAAACATTAGAACGTTTTTTCGCATATATAAGTGCTTCTAAATAATGAAAACGTATTTGGAAGCATTTATACAAAAATATAATAAATTCATCAATCTAAAGTGTGTGACTTGTGCAGTTGCTTTCTTTTAATAATATCATTAAGCCTTGGTTCTAAGTTGGTTGAATGTATTCTTAACACCACTTATAAAAGTTCATCAGTTAATTTTGAGTGACATCGCGGGCCGCACTTTGGGTCCCCTGCTTTAAAATTAACGGAACAGCCGATCGCACTTTTAAACACTTAATAATGGCAAGGAATCCATAAGTTTCTGATACAAAAAATATTACTTATCTCAATATATCTTCGTCGGCCGGATGGCCGCGTGGTAAAGCTTTGGCTTACCACCCTGGAGCGGCTGGATGGCCGCGTGGTAAAGCTTTGGCTTACCACCCTGGAGGATTCGGAATTCAAATCCGGGTCCCACACCTCCAGTTTTTCAGGAAGGGTCCGGGCCCGGCCCGTTGAACACCATCCTTCAACCATCCGGTTGACCCCATCACGGGTGTTGGCCAGCCTGTGTTGGCTCTACAAGTGGCCGCCGCCAGATACAGTATATCCCATGAGGATAGGGGCTATAAGTGGCCGCCTCCAGATATAGAATATCCCATGAGGATATGGCCTATAAGTAGCCGCCGCCAGATACAGAATATCCCATGAGGATATGGCGGCTTTCACAAGTGGCCGCCGTCAGATACAGTATATCCCAAGAGGATATGGCGGAGTAGCGCCGGCCCGGCCCGTTGAACCTCATCTTCAACCATCTGGTTGATCTCATCATGGGTGTTGGCCAGCCTGTGATGAGCTCTATAAGTAGCCGCCGGCAGATAATGAATATCCCATGAGGATATGGAGGCTTAACCGAACTAACCCAATATATCCCTTGTGCGATATGGCGGCATAACCCAACCAACCAACCGAGGGTGAGGATATGGCGGCGTAATCTAATTAACCTAATCTCAATATATCTTCAATATTTCTTATTTGATATTTAATATCACACAGTTATCCTATTTGACATCAGCCATTTAAAAAGTTAAATGATTCTTAACGTCGCAAAAGGTTCTAGACAGATGTAGTAATAATCAATAGGCCTATATAGGCGGCCGGATGGCCGAGTGGTAACGCGTTGGCGTACGACGCTGGAGGACTCGGGTTCGCGTCCCGGGTCTGGTCCCGGATTTTTTTCGGGGTGCTGGGCCCGGCCCGGTGATCCCCGTCCTTCACCATCCGGCCCCCCTCCACGGGTGTGGGTGCAGCCCGTGATTGGAACGGAACTGACCCCGCCCCCTTAGTAATCTCCCTGATTGGAAAGGGGGCGTAAAATATGCAAAAATAAAAAAATAGGCCTTTACAATGCTAATAATAGTGTGCGGCAGCATGACGTGCTGTAATTGACGAACTAAAAAAGGATTATCTAACTTTGAAACAGCAGACTAAATATAGTATGCTGAAAGCCTCTGACTGGAGAATAGGCTGGAATTGAACGGAGAATTGAAGAAAAAACTGGAATCGAGCAGGGGTTTTCCACAGAATCCGAAGTCTTCACAGGAATTTTAGATATCAATGGGAAAGTTTTAAGAAGGAAATATGAGACTGCATGAAATTTATACCTGAAAACGAAGTATTCACAGGAATTTTAGATATCAATGGGAAAGTTTTAAGAAGGAAATGGGATACTGCATGAAATTTATACCTGAAAAATGACGAACTCAGATTTTTTAGAAACTGCTGACGCATTTCCCAAAAAATTCTCAGGTTCCTGAGGCTGCCAGAGTGGCCGAATTGAAACGCTTTGGCTTTCCACCATAGAGGATGATTGGGTTCGATTCTTGGGGCCAATCTTGGAAAATTTACTCATGGTTTCTGAGTCTGGCCCGTCAATCATCACCTTCTACAATCAGGATGACCTTTCCGCAGGCGTGAGCAGCCTGTGGTAGGATTTGTTTCGCCCCGCCATTAATACTATACTGAGCAATCTGTTGACCAAAAAAAAAAAAAAAAAAAAAAAGACTACTGATGGTAAAAACAGGGGAACACAGGGATTAGAAATTTGAAAAAAAAAAAAAAAAAAAACAAGAAAGACTACTGATTAGTACCTGAAATAAATGCATACAAAATACTGAGAATTAGCACTAGTTTTGATAAATCCGGTAAGTTGACATTCGTAGGCCTTAGATACTCTTTTGTTCGAAGACTTTGCCATTTATCAAGTGGTCCTAAATCTTTTTAAATTGCGCACGTTTTTATCATTGAAGAAAAACATCACGCATCCCATACTACAAATATATATTAAGACAAGCAAAAACACCTCTGAATATTTCTTATACATCTCTAGAAGTACAGTAGATCACTAATTTATCATATCAAAATGCTTCACGTTAAACCTAATATCTTTATTACCGTATTACTTCGAATTTAAGCCGCAGTAGGATTTTAAAATTGGAAAAAAATTTTTACAATAGATATTGAAAAATAAGAAACATTTTTATTTATTTAAATAGATACTAATATACATAATAAGCTACTTAATTTATTGAGATTGATTAGAACATGTTTGAACTCTTCTCCCAAACATGTTCTAATCAATCTATTATCAATTCTATTGTCATCCATGCATTCTTTTGTGCTCTAATTATAACACCATTACGAAAATTTTCCTTGGTGCAGTTTTTTGTTTAAAATAATAAAAGGTGGCAATTGGTTTCTATCAGCGGTTATGAACAGCATTATATTAATTTGTAATTTTTCTTATAATTAAAATTTGGCCCGATACGACGCGATTCTACACAGCTACTATCAAACCGCAACTGGATTAAACCAGAAAACTACGAACGTATCGGGCCAAATTTTAATTATACGCGATTCTACACAGCTACTATCAAACCGCAACTGGATTAAACCAGAAAACTACGAACGGGAAACCATCGAATAAACTGTTATCAACGGTCGTAATAGGCTTGTTGGGCGGCCGGATGGCCGAGTGGTAACGCGTTGGCGTACCACGCTGGAGGACCCGGGTTCGCGTCCCGGGTCTGGTCCCGGATTTTTTTCGGGGTGCTGGGCCCGGCCCGGTGATCCCCGTCCTTCACCATCCGGCCCCCCTCCACGGGTGTGGGTGCAGCCCGTGGTTGGAACTGGCCCCGTCCCCTTAGTAATCTCTCTGATTGGAAAGGGGACATAAAATATGCAAAAAAAAAAAAAATAGGCTTGTTGGCACCTTAAATCATTTGATGCTAGGCGCACTTTAGTGACTGTTAGAAAAACTAACATCTGGTAAACAATGGCAGAAAAATGCTGCGGTGGCAATTAATGCTGTGTTGTTGGCTGTCATAAAAATACTTACAGCATCCAAAGTTTCTTTGTTTAGTTTTCCTTCACTAAAAAAAGACCCAGAAAGGAGAGAAAAGTGGATTCAAACTGTGAGGCGTATCAGATAATATTTTACAAGCAAGAAAAATGGTCCTTATTAAAGTTTTAAATTAAATGAAGGGAATATTTTTTGTATAGAAAATGGAATTATGTGGAATCCAACCAAATACTCAAAAATTTGTTGATCATTTTATTAGTAAAAGACCTATATATCATCCTGATAATCCGGAAACTGAATAATTTTTATTATAATAAAATTTATTTATTTTTTGTAAAAATGTAAATTATCTCTATGAATTCAAGAGTGCGGATGATCTGACATCGTGGGTTTCATTTCTAGGGTTTGAGGGCAGCATTTGGCCCGCGGGCCACACTTTGGGAACCCCTTGTCTAAAAGAATTGTCACAGAGCCCAAATTAGTCACATACATATATATATATATATATCATATAAATGTATCATATATCATATATATATATATGATACATTTATTTATGATTGGCCAGACTTAAACATATAAATAATACAATTATTGTTTTATATAAACAGGAATGGCCAAAATGCAATCAACTGTTTAACTGTGCAGACATTTACAGTCCTCCCATGACTCTTTGAAAAAAATTTTATCAAACACTATTAATGCCTCATCACTTGATATTGATTATAGAAATATAGTAACCTCCAATGTTTTTGATCAACAATTTGTAAATTTTCAAATAGTTTTGAACATTTAGAAAATATGGAAAATTATTTTAAATTTGATATCAGATATCAGATTTATGCTTCCAGTGTAGCTTATGTACTAGTCAGCTTTCTTCTCACATCAATTACATGTTTTGATTTAATTTTTTTATCATTTAAACATTGTTAAATATTTTTGTTGTGATTCAGAAATGATGGAACTTTAAATATTTATTTGATATCTTCTGCTGAACAAACACTTCAAAAAATTGTATTGTATAGAAACATGACTAGACTTGATGCAACACGATTGCATCCTGCTCTCTATTCAGCATTTTCTTTACTTCACATCCTGACATTTCAATGCTTAAATCTGGCATTTTATCATTTATTTCAGTAATGAACTGGATTTTGGAAGTTCAATTCACTATTGAAATAAATGATAAAACACCATATAAATAGATAATTTTTTTATAATTTTACAATTATAAAAAAATAATCTATCTATTTCAATGAAAGCATATTGTTCTAATGCATGAAAGTTAGGACAACTTATACATGGCTTTCACATTTTTACTGATTTTTAAACTCTAAAGCAACGGTTCGCAACCTTTTTTTCCCCAGGCCACATACATTTGTTTGCTACATTAAGCAGGCCACAACATGCTATATCAGCAGTTGGCAATCGGTTGGTGTCACATGGAAAAAAATTTTATGTGCGCATCAGAAAGGACTTAGAAAATTAGGAACATTCTAATTTTTCCAGATTTAAAAATAGAGTTTAATATCAGAATTTTTATTATTTTTTTGCATGTGGGAGAAGAATTCTGGCTTTCATTAAATTCATGATTGTGCATTCCAGGCCGCATGTATAAGCTTGGTGGGCAGCAGGTTGAGAATGGCTGCTCTAAAGTAAGAATTCAGCTTATAGTGTATATATTTATATATCTATGTACACACACACACAAATACACTTATATAAACATTTATGCTTATATACATATTTTTTTTCAAAAGAAACATAAATTAATAATTCAATGTAATGTTGTTGCATATTTTCTATTTACCTGTGCTTCACCTTTTGGAGAATAAGCAGAGTAAGGTCTCATTTCTGGAAACATAGCTCCATCACCAGATTCTGAAGCTGAAAAAATTAGGTTTCCATCTTTGTCTATTAGATTTACTTTATTTGGCATTTCCCTATACAAAAATAAATAAAAAAAAA
Organism: Olivierus martensii; assembly: GCA_000484575.1. NCBI lineage: Eukaryota > Metazoa > Arthropoda > Arachnida > Scorpiones > Buthidae > Olivierus > Olivierus martensii. The sequence goes on from AYEL01085765.1 coordinate 118,615, forward strand.
TTTGGTATATTAATAAATTTTAATAAGTTTCAATAATTAAAAAATTTCTCTCTTTTGGATGGAAAAAAAAATAGTATTTTTATTTATCAAAATCAAAATTTCATAGTCTTTATCTATAAACTATGCTGAATGAATAAGTTTTAAAATTTTATTTTCTTATTGCAATTTGAATTGTGAAAATTAAATAATCTATCTATATTATAATTAGTCAAAAGTGGCTAGCCGGAGTCCCTTTTTTGGACGAACCACTGTACCGATTTCTATAAATAGGGTATCGTTAGAAAGGTCTAATTTTCGGATGTCTGCGACAACAGATCTTTTTTTATTTGGCCATTTTTTAGGGGCCGAATTTTTATTTTATGATAATAAATATCAATAGATGGTGCTAAGTGTCAAAGAAAGGGGCAACAGATAACTTACCTGCATTACTATTATTGGATTTTTACAGAATTACTTAGCTAAAAGAATTATTACTGATTATGATACAGGATACTGTTCAGCTAACCTTTTCACACCTTATTTAACCTTTTCATTGGATGTTTTATTTTAAAGGAAATTTTATGTTGAATTTGCAGTTAAGCCTGTTCTACATCCATAATTACGATGGTGATATATTACATATCTCAAATGAAATTTGCTTTTATTTTATCATACAAAGAAATTATAACTATTCATCATGCTGTAAAGTAACCCCTTCATGGGGGTGCAGCCCCACCCCACGGGAACTCTGGTGCCCGTGGGATGGGGCTGCACCCCCGTGGGGAGATGAAACTGGGTGCAACCCACCGGGAAGATGAAACCGGCCCCAAGGACTCGGGCCAGTTGGGTTGGGCCCCCACCCGACGGGGGCCTCTTGATCCCTGATGGGTGCAGCCCCACCCCACGGAGCCCACTGGGGAGATGAAACCAGGTCCCATGGGCCTGGGGCCCCCGCGGGCCCACCTGTGGAGTGGGGCCGTCGGAGGCACGGCACCAGTGCAATTACTACACATTTGAACTAATGCTTAATAAAATATATAGTAAATAAATTTGCAAGATAAGCTATTATTATACAATATGCTGTTATATAAAATATTATAAGATTAGATCATAGCAGTATATTTCCGCTCATTTATATGAGCAGGGGATTTCTAGTTATAAATATTAATAAAACAGTTACTTACATAGAAGGTACTGAAAGGAGTACATTATATTTTTCAATGCGCACAGAATTTAAGCCATATTCTTTCCATTTATTTTTTATAAATTCTGCAATACGATGGCCTTCATCAGTTCCTGCTCTATGTACTTCTTCTGTAAAATATCTAAAGAAAGTTTTTAAGTAAAAGTTTTATTCAAATATTGTAAAAAAATTATAAATAATTTATTAAAAATATATAAAATTATCAATTACCTTAAATTATTTTCAATTTGAACAGTATCAACATTGCCTTGAAATAGATTAACATATTGTTTTTGATAACTATATGGAACTGATGAATATTGACAATTGACTATATCTTTTTTTAAAATGACTTCATGAACACCACGACGTATAAGATAGCCAAAAACAAGACCAATAAAAAACAGTGATAAAAGAAACAAAGCCTTTAAAAATCCCAAGAAAATTTTAAATATTAATTAATTTTTATTACTAATGCATTTATATTTTTGTAAAATCTAATAATATAAACTTACTTTCAAAACTTTGCCTTTTCTTCCTGAAAACCAACCATCATTTATACTCTGAACATGTGGCTGTTGAGCATCAGGTGGAATATCCATATCTACATTTTCTGTTTCTACATCCCATTTTGTATATGCTTTCTTACCACGAATATAATCTGTCATACTAATTTCACAATCTTGTTAACAAAAATCTAAAATATTAAATATATGATTTTAAATTATCATCAAAATTCATTGGAAAACTTATACAGTATTTATTAAAAACCAGAATAATCATTATTATACCAATAGGGCAATTTATATTTATATTTGAATCATCCAGTTTTCAATTGAATGATGATTTCTTGACAAAAACATATTTTAAACAATACATAGCATATTGAATGATTGCAATTTTGAATATTTGTAGAAAACATTTTCTAAAATTAAATTTATTATGGTATTCAATTTTGAGTACCTTCAATATAATAAATGTTATAGTCTAGCTTCATATGTGTTCTATCTCATCTAAATACTAAGATGTTACATATACAGTGGGTGATCGGTTAACAAACATAATCCGTTCCAAGAAAATGTTCATTATCCGATCCAATTCAGCAATACAATTGCATTGACCCCATATAAGTTTTATTTTCATTATCAAGCTAAATTATAAAAATAAAAAATATTAGCTAATTAAAATAAGAAGTAAACAATATTTGAAGCTAAAAAATAAATCTTTATTTCAGTTTTTAATACAAATCAAGATTATAGTGACTTTTTAGTAAATACCATCCATGATAAATATAATTCGATTTTATAAATTTTAATATTTTTTAATTTCTTATATTACAGCATTACAATATATTTAAATAATTTAAAAATATCCTAAGTAAATATTTTATCGATTTTTTTCACTATTTGTTTCTTAACTGTAATTTTACTTTGTAATTAGTCTGATTTATTTTCATTTGAAGAATACATTTACTCGTCACCACTCCTTAAGGGAAAATTTATGTAACACTACATACATGAGCAGATTCCATTAGATTTTTTCCTTTCTAAATAGGTTTAAGTCTAAAGAATTCTTGCCTCTGAATAATTGGTTTGAAATTTCACGCTAATTGTACTCTTATGTTTATTATGATTACACTTGCTATTGCAATTAGAATTAGTGTTTACCAGACGTTAATTCTAAGAACTGCCACTAGAGTGCCGCTACTACAGCGCACCAAACGGGTTTCTACCATCTACGAGCCTATACTCTGCTCATGCGTAGAGCGTAAAGAAAAAACCCGATTGTTTGGGAGTGGGAGATCGGGAGAAATAAGATGTTAAAATATTCGCTTTTTTTTTTTCTTTTTTCTATATTAATATAATTATAATTCAGACCGTCCACAAACAACCACCATTTTATGTTCGTGGTGTGTTTCTGTTGTGGTTCGTGTGAGCTCAGCCTTAAAAACATTTTCACAGGAACTTGAAAAGTTCATATGCCTTTTTGTCATATGAACTTTTCAAGTTATCGTTTTAATAATAATAAATATAAAAAGGTATAAAATGGCAATATATATAAAAGTTCCGTTTTAATAATAATTTATTATATATAGAAAGGTCTATCTGTAGAATCTCTTTCACTTCTCCAAAGAAGAATCTGTTTTATTTCCTTTTAGAATATACTGTTTAATTCTAATCATTCATTGAAATTCATGAGTTTAGTGAATAATTATGTTGATAAGATTACTAATTATTCTTTAATATTTTAAGATTGTTTGTGAGTCACTTTTTTTTGTCAACAGATTGAACGCCACACTCCATTCTGGTAGAATACTATGTGGCGGGGCGAAACAAGCCCTTCCACAGGCTGCCCACCCCTGCGGAACGGTCAGCCGGATTGTGGAGGACGGGGATCGACGGGCCGGGCCCGGACCCCATGATAAATATTTTCAAGGGGTGGGACCCAAGACTCGAACCCGGTCCTTCAAAATGGAAAGCCAAAGCGTTTCCACGCGGCCAATCCGGCCGACTTTGTGAGTCATTTGTATTTCTTCCAAAGTTATATTTAAAATTAATTAATTATTATTAAAACTTAATTCTGTATAAGACCTCTTTTATTATATTTAAAAAAATGATAGATAAATACTGTAATTATATATGTGAATACTGATCATCCCCAGAGTATACATATTATAAAATAAAGATATAAGATTAACAAATATTTTTTAATTAATAAGTAAAAATATAATTTTATATTTATCTGATGATAATTCACATCTATGTTAGGTAATACCATGATCTATAAATATATATGGTCTCGGCCGGATTGGCCGCGTGGAAACGCTTCGGCTTTCCACTCTGGAGGACCCTGGTTCGAGTCTCGGGTCCCACCCCTTGAAAATATTTATCATGGGGTCTGGGCCCGGCCCGTCGATCCCAGTCCTCCACAATCCGGCTGACCCCTCCGCAGGGGTGGGCAGCCTGTGGAAGGGCTTGTTTCGCCCCGCCACTTAGTATTCTCCCTAAATGGAAAGTGGCGTCATCTGTTAACAAAAAATATATATATATATATGGTCGTTCCACTCCTACAAATAACAATAGAAAAACTGTTAAGATTTAGATTTTAATCACTAGGGTGGCGTTGTCGTCACACCTAGTATAATAGCAGACGAATCTGTATAGAGCAGCGTTTCTCAAACTATAGGTCGCGACCCCATTTGGGGTCGCGAAGCGAAATGCTGGGGTCGCAAAAATTAAATTCAAACACTTGAATTTCAATGGGGTCGCAAAAATTAAATTCAAATACTTGAATTTCAGTTTATAAGGGTCGCAAAAATTAAATTCAAATACTTGAATTTCAGTTTATATGTAAGGAGTCGCAAAAATTAAATTCAAATACTTGAATTTCAGTTTATATGTAATTACAAAAATTAAATTCAAATACTTGAATTTCAGTTTATATGTAATTTCCACAAATGTCCAATATTAAGCGTATGACTATTTTCAGTGTAGTTGGCTGATTGTGTTCATTTTAATAAGTGTGTAAGCTGTGGTTGGTTGATTGTGTTCATCTTAACAAGTGTGTAAATGACTTAATGTAGTTGGTTGATTGTGTTCATCTTAATAAGTGTATAAATGATTTATATACTTGTCTAACGTCCAATATTTAACGTATGACAACATATGTATTTTCAATGTAGTTTTCCAATATTTAACGTATGACAACATATGTATTTTCAATGTAGTTGGCTGTTGTGTTCATCTTAATAAGTGTGTAAATGACTTATATACTTGTACGTTTATCTTAATAAGGATATATATATAAATATAAAATAAATGATTTATGTATTTGCATGTTTTATTTCATATTTAATACCTGGGGTCGCGAAAAATAAATAAAACAAAAAATGTAACTAGCGGGAATCCCAGGCCGACCGCATGGAAGTTTGCCGCTTAACCACGCTGCCACGACAACTCGTTGTTAATTAGTATAACGAACTGGTATACTTTCGTCGCCTCTTTCTTCGAGGTCATTTTTCTCCATAATGGCTAGCCATTGGCCTCTAACCTTTTACTGTGTTTTAGTACTAGTCAAGAACTCTTACAGAAATAAATTTCGTTTCATT
>AYEL01085766.1:0-15575 GCA_000484575.1 Olivierus martensii
AGACCATTAACATCGAATATCCACTAAAGGGGCTGGGATTTCTATAAAAATTCCAGATATCGAGAGTTGACTATATTTGTAATTTTGTAGCCTATTCATTATCTACAGGGGGCGAAATGTGCTGGGGAGAAAAGTGCAGGGGGCGAAAATGGCTGGGGGCGAAATGTAGAGGGCGAATTGTCGAAGGCGGAATGCAGGGGGCGAATTTTCCGTAAACCATATTTGATAACCATACTTTACCAGTGATTGAGACAGTGAAAACTCCAAATTTTTGATTCTTTTGAAGATTTTTAACTACACAAGAGATTTTTATTGCCGATTTAGTTTATTATTTAATGAAATTAACCATGAAAATGAAATTCTGATTACAGTCTATGTAGACAATCTCTATATCGCAGCAATGATACAAGATTGAGGTTATATTTATTATGAAAAACTTTGCTGAACATTTTAATTTCTTTCATTTTCTAAAGCGGCTAAGTGCTACATATCATGTGAATTACAGATCAGTATATTTTCAGAGTTTTTGTTGAAAAATTTTCTAAAGAGTTCATCCAACAAATATAAAATTTCACTCCCAGTTATGAATTACAGATCAGTATATTTTCAAAATTTTTGTTGAAAAATTTTCTAAAGAGTTCATCCAACAAATATAAAATTTCACTCCCAGTAGAATTAGAAAGAAGTTAACTCAAAAATACTCGATAAAAAATAATATAAATAAAAAAGAGAGAAGACTACTGATTCCTCAAAAGGGAATTTCAGCATTAAAAATAGTTACCGGATTAGAAGATACCGTGGTTCTAGTTAAAAAAACTGAAGTTGCAAAGTTAAAAGTTGTAATTTAATGAATTCGGAATACAATCTAAGATAGCAGAAATTTATTGATTTTCAAATCGCACAGGTATTTCTAAAGTGACACAAGTCAAAAAAGAACGTTTTGAGAAAATTGGAAAAACTATGAAATCAGCTTAACTAAAAACCATTATATAACTAATAATTTTTTCCAAAATTTGTAATCTTTTGAAACCATTTTTTAGGAAAAGGTTTTCAAAAGATGATGGAGGATTGCTTCCCAGTTATAAAATGGTGCGAACATAAAAATGCAAGTTTTTGACTTATGTCACTTTGGAAATACGTGTGCGAAATCATAACCAGAGAGCTCATAAATTATTAAATCAAACGCTATCTCTAGTCGCTATATACAGAATAAACTGTCTACATTTTCATTCTAACACCAAAAAATAGTAAAATCTCTCTCTTACCTTCTTTAATAAATCTTTGATTTGTTTTGTCTCTGAGTTCATTTTAATTGGGAAAAACTACTGTTCTCCCATCCTTACCCATAAGTCCATGCAAGGCCTAAGCCTGTCATGTTAGATTAATTAAGCCGAAATATCCTCATGAAATATTTTTATTTGGCGGTGGCCACTTATAGAGCCGCTATCATCACAGGCTGACCAGCACCTATGATGGGGTCAACCGGAAGATTGAAGGATGGGTTTCAAAGGTCAGGGACCAGATCCCTTCTAAAAAAGTGGAGGAGTAGGATCTCAGATCCTCCAGAATGGTAAGCCACAGCTCTACCACGCATCATCTGGCTCATCGGTCATTCAGTCAGTCCGCAGGTCCACAGTTTGTTCTGTGAAGTGTTCGCTAACCGATTTATTCATTATCTGAACTGTTCGTTAACTGATCACCCACTGTACTTAGCTATACAAAACTGCTTATTCTGATTATAACTCTCAATAAAATAGAACAGCCCTGAATTGCAGCATAATTTAAAATATTTTATTTAACTAATCTGCGCTAACGTTTTCGACTAGATCATCTTCAGGCGCATTCAAATCAAAACGTTCTAAAAAAGAATATACCGTTGCCTTGACGATATTTTACATAAATAACAATGATGTCAGATATAACAAGAAATGAATGGTTACATCTTTGGATATAGTTACAACAAGAAAATTTTTTACATAAACAAGAAATGTAATATACATAAAAGTTAAAAATTACAATTGTTAAGATAACGCAATAATGCCATGTTATTATTATCCGTGCATTATCTTAACAATTTTAATTTTTAACTTTTATGTATATTACACTTATTGTTTATGTAAAAAATTTTCTTATTGTAACTATATCCAAAGATGTAACCATTCATTTCTTGTTATATGTGACGTCATTGTTATTTATGTAAAATATCGTCAAGGCAACAGTATATTCTTTTTTATAACATTTTGATTTGAATGGGCCTGAAGATGATCTAGCCGAAAACGTTAGCGCAGATTAGTTAAATAAAATATTTTAAATTACGCTACAATTCAGTGCTGTTCTATTTTATTGAGAGTTAAGATGTTACATCTAATATTTAACAATTAAATATTATTACTATGTTATTTTATAATTTTTATTATTCAAATGCAAGAAAAATTAATAATTAAAAATCTATTTGATAATGAGGATTAGCAAATTAATATGTCATCATCACACAAATATGGATGTTATCATTAACATGCAGGAACTGGCAGCACTTTCCATTGTCTGGAAATGGCTTAACATTCACATCATGACATTTTTTGTTTATTTTCTTTTTCTTTTGAATCTAATGGCTGAAGATAATCCTTGAATGAATTGAAAACATTCATTCTTCTAATCGTCATTTTTGTTGATAGGAAATGGGTGTATGAAAAGCACATAAGGCATATTATGCTGTATAAGTTTGACAAAGGGCATACAGCAACTGTATGACATGAAACATCAATTCCTTACATGGACAGGGTATCCTGAATGTCAGAATGTTGTTGAGTTTATGAATGCTTCTCAGTGATAGATTTTTCCTATTAAATTTCATAGAAATCTGCTAATTATTTCAAGATATATTAGGAAAATATCTCAGAAGTTTGAATGTCAATTATTTTTAACTGATTAAAACTGAATGGTTAAAAGATGCAAGATCAAGATCAACTTTAAGTCAAAACATTCTTATAGAATTTCATGAAAATCTACTAATTAATTCAAAAGTAATTATCAGGGGATATACAAAAAATGGTTTTATAATTCTCAATTTTTTTTTTATTTTCCAGATTAATAGGAAATGAACATTAAAAACTAAAATATTTTATTTAGATAATCAAGAAATATTATTAAATTTATATAAGTATTAGACAAAACTGAATAAAAAATTTCTAGTAAAATATATTGCAATTTAAATTTTATTCCAGCATTCTCAACAATTCTGCTGAATTATTTGCTAAATTTAAATATAATAACTAAAATATTTTCTGTCTTATTATAAACTTTTCTTAAACATGATATTTCAGCTGCTATGATATTTTAAAATCAAATAAGAAAAGGACATAGAATAAAATTTTTGATTAAGCTACTTTCTACATTATGAAATACTACAGGCCAGTGCTTCTCAAACTTTTTCACTTGGTGACTCCTTTTATCCGAGAAAATATTTTTACGATCCTGGGTATAGAAGTACATAAACCAGGAATACCAATTAAAACATTTGCTAAAATTTCTGCAACCCCATATGGGGTCACAACCCACACTTTGAGAAGCATTGCTATAGGCATTGCAAACTGAAAAATAATAATAATAATAATAATTAGCAAATATATAAAAGAGTATTAGATTTATTACTATTACTCAATCAATTCATTAATTTTTTAAATTTATTCTATATGAAATGAAGTTTTTGATTATATCATAGTAAATTAAATTGAAAATGAGATCAGAAGTGGTGAGAATAGATTCCTAACATGCAATAAGACAATTTGATATCTTCAAATGCAAGAAATTTGAATTTGCCTAGCATTCTGCATTCATTATCTCACTGTGGATTTGGCAATCAAATTTCAAAATAACTTTACATTAATTTAGTATTAACTAAAACATTCAAAAAGTAAACTATTTAGTAACAGTATTTCTTCATTTGTTATTTAGATATAAATGATTGGGGATAATACAAATGAGAATATGAAGGATGCTGTCACACCAGGCATTAAATGCAATAGATACAGTATCAATATGCAGAAAAATAAATACAGAAGCTTCCCAGTTTACAAGTTTTTTCAAATATGAAGTATCAAACAAATTGAGAATATGAACCTTAATTGCAATAAATAAATGCTAAACATTCCTAAAAAAAGCATTTAAAACCATATATGTAATTATAGAATATAATAAAACATTGTTTGTAGAAGAAAATCCATCATCATCTATGAAATCAGAAAAATCAAAATGACAGACCAAGAAGCAGAAGTAGTATGACTTCTAGCTGCCACTATTCACTGACAAATTATGTAAATCAGATTTCATTCCCCAGTCATTCCTAAGGAATTATTCACTATATAAAAGCTCATCTAATCATTTGTTGATGATGATGAATAAAAATTCTTTAATTATTCATATGGCATAAATAATTTATCATCATAATTTGCTTCATTTTAAAGACTATATTTTCATTTATTTAGATAAATAAATCATCATTTAATAAATATATTATTGATTTTGTTGACTTTAATTTTATTACGGTAAATTTTCATCGTCAAGGATGGAACTCTTGGTTTTAATATTTATGCCTATGGGAAATTGACTCTTGGTTTATAAGGTCTTACTTTACAAATCCACTTCAGGAATGAATTAGCTCTTGGAGAACTCTTAAGAGAATTCTTAAGTTGGGAACTTCCTGTACTTACTTTTTAAAAATATTAAAAATTTATTAAAAAATACACATACATATATAAATTAATTGATGTTAACTTTTTAATTTATAATGAAATTACATGTATAAAATAATGTTAATGTTATAAAAACTTTAAAAAGGTGGACATGTAAAAGGTATCTACAAAATATTTTCAATCATTGTTATGGTACTAATGTGAATCATAGCTTTCAATCAAAATTATAACATATAGTTTTCATGCTAACTACTTGTATAATGAAAATACTGTAATTTATTTTATACTTTTAATTGATTTTCTAAAATACTGCTGTTGTGTGCTTTAATTGATAAAATATTAATCGTATTAAGAGTATAAGCAGATAGAATTTTTAGTGAATTGATTCAGTTACTGATTGCACAGTAATTTAATTATGTAATCAGAAATTGTTACCAATGTGATAACATAATAAATTAATAAACTTATTAATATGCTTATAATAACCTAATGAATAGATAGTGAAAGATTTACAAGTATGCAGAATGTGTGTAAACATAGGCAGAGTGAGCAAAGACTTCATATTCTAAGCAAAAAGTGAGACAAAAAATGTTTATATAGTATTTATTTTAATTTTTACAATTTAAGATTTCAATCATCTGTGTTTTTAAGGTCCCAGGCATTACCATCATCAATATTGAGCAGTTTTTGTTACTCATTTGAATCCTGATTCTTTAGTGATCATTGGTATTAATTTGCTTAAATAACTCTCTAAGTAATTTAAAAAAAACAGAAAAGAAAAATCCATTGTAATAATTTACTTATTTACTTTAATCATTTATTCATTTTATTGTATGCATATTCTTAATCTACTTTCCAAAGAAAAAGAAAGCTTATTATTTTTGTTAATTTTCCAAATACAGTATTACTTGATCAAAACTGAATGCTGCAGTATAGTGACATGAAATTTTTACAATAGTTAATTTTTAAGTTTTTTAGAATAATTTAATGTTTAATCAATTATAAATAGTTCTTGATTTATGAGTTCCTGCATTTGCAATTTTTTCAAATGTGAAATATCAAAAAAATTGAAAATGTGAATCTTATTTGAAATAAATAAATGTTAAATATTCAAAAAAAAAAAATTTCAAACGACATAAGTATCTATACAATACAACTGGATTTGTAGCAAAAACTTTATTGTCTTCTACAAAATTGGAAAAATTAAAATGGCAACCAAGATATGGAAATAACATGTCTTCTGGCTTATGAATATTACAATATATCAATAATTTCTATTCTTGATTTCTGCCTAAGGAAGTAGTTATCTGTAAAAAAGTTCATCTATTTATCTGTTAATAATAATGAAAAAATGCACCCAAAAAGCAAAGCTCTAAACAGGATAAAGATTGCTATCACATCCACCAAACGTAGATATATAGTTTGAGATGTCAGTTAAATAAGGCGGAGAAGGAGTTAAACAATTTGGATTGTCTTAGGAGAAAGGCGGTTTTGGCAATTAATGAAGACAGAAATAGGAAATTGAAGGCCAAACTGAGAATGAAGTATATCAAAAAGATAAAATGGATCTTTCATAAACAACTGAATAAGAGTTGTAGTTAACATAACCTCTTTATTACGCTGCTCCATAATTTCCACATACTACTAAAATAATAATATAATTTCAGCTCACTTGGGCAGGGAAAGAACAATCCGTAATCATCAAAAAACAAACGGATTCACTATAGTGCACTTTCGGCTCAACCGAGCCCTCCTCAGTAGTGTGACTTAAAAGCTCTACTCTGACTTGTGAGCTTTTAAGTCGAACTACTGAGGAGGGCTCAGTTGAGCCGAAAGTGCACTATAGTGAATCCGTTTGTTTTTTACGATTATGAGATTGTTCTTTTCCTGCCCAAGTGAGCTGAAATTATATTGTTATTTTAGTAGTGTGAAGAGTTGTAGTTCAAAACCTTCATTGAAGGACTTGGTGGTAGCTATGGATGGCGTTTCAGTTCTGAGGTTTATGGAAAGATTGATTCAAAAGGGTCCTAAATGTTCTCTACATAGAGGAAATCATTTAATAAATTCCATCCCGCAACTTGAATCTTGTCTTATTGGAGTGGAGGGCACAGCTGCAGAAAGTGTCAGATGGGATATTACTAAATGCTTTAAAAATAAACAATGCCTTACGAAGGAGGAACGTACTGACCAAGTGGCCGTTAAGTTAACTAAACAGTGGATGCAGGAGGAAGGCATCACTTGCACATGGAACGATAAATCCAACAGAATGGTATTTTTAAAAATGTCCACTTACAACAATATGTTGTTTAATTATATTAGTAATTCTGAGTCAGTTGTAGTGAGTGAATATCCTACCGATAAGCTTGCAGGTACTGTTAATAAAGTATTTATCCTGTTAAGAGCTTTGTTTTTTTGTGTTGCATTTTTGTGAATGTAACAGGATGGCTTCAAAGTTTTTAATGAAAAAATTCTTTAATATTTATATGGCATAATTAATTAAATAAAAGTAAACAATAAGCCAATTCAATAAACCAGGAAATGCTTGTACTGTATTTTAATTGCCAACTGTACTGTATTTTCATTCCATCATCATCTTTACAAATTTAATTCATAAAGTCCTTGGTTCATCAGATTATAATGATGAATTCAGCCATTTAAACTGAATTTCTATTCATTAATTTTCATAAATGTAAATTTATTAATTAATTAATATTTAGTAATTTCTATAGCTTAATAATTCAATGTAATTTTGATACAAATTAAGCTGCAATTTTACTATAAGTCCTATCAAATTAATTACATAAATTTATAGAAAATTATTAGTAACAAAAAGTAGACAAAATAATTATCTACAGATTGTGAGATATTGTATATGATTTCTAAAAATCTTATACAATAATCAGCCATACTTGAGAAAAACGGTGCTTGTTTTTTAATTAAAGATTCAATTCGTCCTGATTTGAATTAAAAAGGGTAGCTCAATAATTCTGTTTTTATTAAAGATTCATCTTTAAAATATTAAAATTTTGTAAATTGGTGGAGGAAACGTCAAATGTGTTTAAACAAAATCATAAATCGGCGATTTCGCGATGTTAAGTAAACATTTATCATAGAAACCATATAGGCTATCTTATATATTTATTTTGGAAATTTTCATTAATTTAATAATAGCCCTCTTCTAACTATTAAGTAAATTAATGTTATTAATTAATAAGGACTTATATGAAAATCATATCTAAATTAGAATCCGGTACAATTATATATTACTGCGTATAAACGAAAATAATACCGATCGGAAGATGACGACAGTAGAGAAAACTTTAAAAAGAAAAAAAGACTGCACTTCTATCTGGTGCAGGTGTTGAGAAAATGAACGATGAAATTATAGTATTTCTCCACATATAATATCTAAACCAGTGAGCGCCGCCATTTTGAAATCCGAGATAATGCTCAGTAGTCAGTAGTTTTTGTAATGAATCTTTATACATACCGAAATTGTTGATTCGTGTTTTAATCAGTCGGTGGGAATCTATAATTTTCAAATACTAAGATTTTTTACCAAAAGATAAAATTAAACTATTGAAGTTGAAGATTTGCCTTCCCACCGAGAAGTGCAAATCGGCAATTCCGTTATGTTAAAAAGATTTTCCAAAAAAATTAAACATTAGAGAATTAAAGATTTGCCGCTATCGACTGATGATTAAAATACGAATCGACAATTCCGTTGTATTAAAAGATTCATTTCAAAACCATCTCGGCTTTCAAGACAAGTTTTCAAAATGGCGGTGTGCACCGGTTTAGATATTGTATGGAGAAATACTATAATTTCATCGTTAATTTTCTCGATGTTTGCACCAGATAGAAGTGAAGTCCTTTTGGAAAGTTTTCTCTACACGTCGTCATATTTCGATCGGTAGTATTTTCGTTCATATGGCGCTAATATAAAATTGTACCTTGGATCCTTAAAAATCCGAATAAACAAGAGTATTCAAAATAGATTACATGAATGAGTAATTACCATGGATGGTAATTACTTACAGAATATATTAAATCACATAAATCTTTTGAAAATCAACGGATAGTTACAATACACGACAGAGTTACACCATCGCCTTGCTTCTTGTTTATATTTTTCATACAGGATCTTTGAATACTGTACAGCTGTACTGTATCTTTATTCCACTTATATATATATAATTGAAATTCATAAGTAATAATATACTATTGCATTATATTCTGTCAGTAATATTAAAAGATTATAATAAATTATTACTTTTATTATATTTTGAACTTTTAAAAATATTCTGAGAAGCAATAGAGGGCATCATTGATAGCGGGCCTATATTGTGTTCGGTGTTTTTGATCGTGTTCAAATTTAAGTCAACTACAATTTATTATTTAATTAAATATATTAAAATGCCGCAAGAATTAGAATCACCTGGAGTTAAAGATAGAGAAGCTCTATATAGATTAATTATTAGGTAAAGTATGTTATATAAGTTTTTAAAGCTAACAATTATAAATAATTGAAAAGAAAAGTAAGTATAAGTGTAGAATCCCTGCATTGTCAATGGAAATATAATATAAGAGTAAATGTTTACCTTCCCTGTGTGCTGGCTATGTGTTGATTACATATCAAACTTTTTAAATGAATATAAACATGCATTCCCTTGACCATGATGTAGAATTTGATTAACACAAAATTTTGGTTTAAATTTTATATATACAGTCAAACCTCTTTAAGCCGCCCCTCTATAAACCGCTATAATAAATGATTACTTTTATTATATTTTGAATTTTTAAAAATATTCTGAGAAGCAATAGAGGGCATCATTGATAGCGGGGCCTATATTGTGTTCGGTGTTTTTGATCGTGTTTAAATTTAAGTCAACTACAATTTATTATTTAATTAAATATATTAAAATGCCGCAAGAATTTCTTTCAGGAGATATCTCAGATATCCCTCCAAATTAATATAGTAAGATTTTGTGTTCAATTTGGAGGGATATCTGAGATATCTCCTGAAGGAAAGTAAATTGACTCTATCTTATTAGGATATAATGTGGAAGAAATTTTTGTTAATTAAATGTTTTAAATTGATAAGTGAGATAAAGTGAAACAATTACTATGTGGAAGAACTAGTACTACAATGAAAATTTGTAAAATTTTAATATAATTATATTTGCATGGCAATAGGAACTGAAGAGGGCTGAGAGATGAAAATAACAGCCGAAATGCATATTCCGAAACAACCATGCAATTGTAGTTTAGTGAATTTTATAGAACATAAATAAGTTTTTTAAATTTTAAGGAAATAATGTTATTTAATTAAGGGTGGTCATTTATGGTTGCAACAAATATAGCGTGTTAAATAATTTGAATAAACCATATACATCCAAAAAAATTAGTGGTAAATAAAACACTGCCTATGTAAAAGAATTAGTTAGTAATATATAGTTAAATTCTTCTTTTGATTTTCCAATTCAATAATGAAATTATTACAAGAATTTCTTAAAAAAATGATGATCAAATCTATTGGTTAACAATACAGTGCAAACAGATTCAGTGTCTCTGATGATAGAAGAATTAATGAATTACTAATGAAAAAAATTAATCTGTTTAATAAGAAATAAAAAATTATTTTCAGAATTGAAGAACTGTGAAAGAAAATTAAGGATGCAGAAAAATTATTAAAGAATTTCCCATTACCCATCCCCATCTTTTATATAAATGAAAAGTCTAACATTTTAATTAGTGTCTTATATGAAAACTAAATTCCCTTATTGTTTTTAAGAAATTTAAAGAAATCGCTGTAGGAATAAAAAAAGGGTTAAATAATGGTAGTTTCAAACATTTTTAAGTATAATATAAAATGAATTAGCAATTTTATTGTATTTTGTGAAGTTTATTAAATTTATTGAAATATAAAAAATAAATAAATAAAATAATAATGATAATGAAATGTATCTTAATTATGTATATTGTTTATAAATAGAATAATAATCACTTTTAAGATTAATCTAATATTCATTTATATCATCTAACATATATGGTATATTTGAAGCTATTTTATATAAATTTTATCATCTAAAGATGGTAAATTATATTTTATTACACAAATATAAATTCTAAAAATATTTACAGGTTGTTCTCAATTTTACAAAAGTGTTAATATGTTCCTGGAATATGCTCATAAAGTAAG
Source organism: Olivierus martensii (assembly GCA_000484575.1). Lineage (NCBI taxonomy): Eukaryota > Metazoa > Arthropoda > Arachnida > Scorpiones > Buthidae > Olivierus > Olivierus martensii. The sequence goes on from AYEL01085766.1 coordinate 10,894, forward strand.
AATTCATAAACCAAAAATCAATTTCTCATAGATATAATGTTAAAAATAAGGAGTTCTGTTCTTGGCAATGCAATTTGACTACAATAAAATTAAAGATCAATAAATTCAATAGTTTATGATTAAACAATGATTCATTTACCTAAAGAAGTGAAAATATAGCTTTAAAAATGAAATAAATTATAATAATAAAGAAATTATTTCTGTTATATAAATGTTACAGAATTTTTATTCTTTATTATTGGCAGATAAATAGACAAACTTTAATACAGATGAATTACTGCTTTAGGCATAATTCCAGTAATGGAAGTTATTTATATAATATATTGATGAAATCAAAAGATAACTTCAGTTTCTTGGCTGCCATTTTAATTTTTCCAATTTGGTAGCAGATGACTGAGTTTTTGCTATAAACCCAGTTATATTGTATTGTATAGTCACAAATATCATTTAAAATTGCTTTTTATGAATGTTTAGTGTTTATTTATTGCAATTAATGTTTATATTTTCAATTTTTTGATAATTCATATTTGAAAAAACTCTCAAATCTGGGAACTCATTAAGCAGAAACTTGTAAACTGAGAACTACTTGTAATTATATAAGCAAATAACCCAACCTGAGCAAAAGAGTTTTGGCAATATTATATTTAAAATGCAAATTAGAATAAATGGTGTCTTAATTATGTTTAATAATGTTATGAATTTTTTAATGTTTATTAAGAAATAAAGACTTAAGATTTATTTTATATAAAATTAAAAACATAAATGTAAATTTGAAAACTCACTCTATCAAATGAGAATATATATTCATGATTTCTATTATGAGATAGATCAGCATATTTAATACAACCATATGCTACAGCTTCTTGAGCCACTTTTAATTCTTCAATGGTGAGTTCCTAAAAATAATTTATTTTATTTGAATGTATAAAAAATTATAATTAATAGTTATTAAGCCTTTTAATTCATAATATAAAAATTTCAGTCAGGTGGTTCTAAAGATATGAACATAATTCATACATAAGTTTTGTTCATAACTCAAACTATTGTTATGTCACCCCAAAAGTACTGAAATTACTTTATATATTGCATTTTGTAAAAAATTCTTATTTTGACCAATTAGAAATTTATTTTATTTCACAAATTTGAATAAAAAGCTTTCAAGTATATAATAAAAAGTATTACAAATATAAAAATGAAATTTCATATTTGTAACTAGAATATTCATAACTTAAGAAGAGCCTGATAATATTTAATATGAAAAATCACGATTCATGAAATATTTTAATATGACTTACAATATATATCAATCTAATATGTACTGTACAATAAAAAAATTATACTAATATTAGATATTTAAAGTAAATTTTAATACATAAATAAAAAATATCACTTCTTTAAAAGTGGCACATAGTTGAATATTATATAAAATAATAATAATATTTGTGTATCTCATATATTTTATTTTTTTATACTTTGGGAAAGATATTGTTTTTGGGGAGAGTAGAGGAATTCTAACTGCTGTCAAGGCAGATTTATTTTTGTTTATGTTATACTTGTCTGAGGTGAGACCTCACACACACACTTGCTTGGTGCAGAGAAAAGGTCTTTTTTGTGTCTTCTGTATAATATTATAGTTTAATAGAATAAATCTAAAATAACCAAATTTTTGTGTCATTTTTATTAAAGTCTACAATCAACAGAATACGACACATATATTATATATATATACATATATATACATAAGTAAATCTTAATCTTTTAAAATCAAATTTAGTGCAAAACCATGTTATAAGAGACTAAGAATCAATACAAAAAGATATATACATTTCAAAAGCTAACAAAAATATACTATTTTTATTTTTATAATTATTGGAAACTTAATTTTCATTTGAAATAGTAATAACTGAACAAATGTTTTTACAGGTCGTTTCAAATATCTTGGCCGACTTCTGCGCGTAACGAAAGTTGCGTGGGGCTCTGAAAAACGCATAGAAATCACAAAATATTACCAACTAGTAGAAACAAACTAAAAGTGGACTGAAAGGAACAATACAGTTAACAAAACAACCTTTTCCCAACCCTTTTATGAAGCAATGAATTCGTCTTGTTATTGCGCATGTCGTTTCCCTCGGCCAAGATATTTGAAACGACCTGTACATTTGATGAGAACAAGCAAATATACATGAGCAAATATATTGATTTGGTGTACTGTAAACAGTGATAGAACACAAATAAAATCATTTGTTCACATTCAGAGATGAGGTGGTAAATTTGCAAACCATCAGAGGAAAGTTGTTTGAAGTTATTTGTTGTTTTGCAACAAACAAAGGAACTGTTATTTTATCATTATTTTTAGTAAGTAGATAAATATTGAGCTATTTTTTATCAGTATAGTAGAACTTTAGTTAAATGAAGTAATGGGGGGATGTTTGTTAATAGCAAAAGTCTGTTAAAGTGAAAGTGTTTTAAATATATATATATATAGTACAGTAGGTCCCCAATTTATGGGTTTCGGAGATACATGAATGCACAAGACACATTATTTTTGTTAAATTTCCATAAAATGCAAATTAAAACTTCATTAAACGATTTACTTTTTATAGAAAAAATATCATTTATGGCCTTAAATTTTCTTATCAATGCTTAAAGTATGCTCATAAATTTCATTTGATCATTCTGTTTGCTAATGCACTCAATAGTGTATATCAAATTTTAGCATTATTGGATTTATATAGTTTTAGATTTATGTGGAAATATTTTAGATGAATTAATTGCATAAGTCAGGGACCTACTGTATAGTAAATTGCATCTTTTGCTAATTTGGCAATTATATATATATATACTGTAGTATTCCCTGACTTATGCAAATAGTTGGGATTGAAAGGTTTTATGTAACTCTGATTTTGTGTAAATCAGAAAAATGTTTTAACAAAAATTCTGAAGCAAAAACTACCAGAGCTAGTGGTCTATTGTGTTCATACTTATATAAGGTGTAGTAAAAAGTAATCCATTATTTTTGTTGCTTACTTATTTATTTTTTCTTATTTTGATTTATTTAAGTGTGTGTATGTTTTTTAGCAAATTTTGTATTTTTAATAAGATACGGCATTTTTATTAAAAATATATCTGCAATACCAAAGATTCTTAAGATATCTATATTACAGGAATACCTCGATTATCACGGTTTCTAATTTGATACCAAAATTCCAATTATTGCGCTCCAAATTCGAATTATCGCAGTCTCGAGATGTAGCCCATTACATATGCAACCAGAATAATAATTACTCTCTGGGTAGCTCTCTTTAGCACTTCATTTTTATCTGACGGCACCTGCTCACTACTCATCAGTAACTGTCCACCTTTGCCTGAAGTACATGTGGACAAGGCCAGAGTTAACTGGTAAGCAGACGATGCACTGTATTGGGTGCCTTGGAAAAGAGTCCACCAAAATTATAATTTTCTCAATATTGTAAGGGTGCTGAGTAGATGTTATAAGGAAGCTGCATCGGGGTATTGGGACCTCTACAGCCGGTACTACATGCGGATATTTATTTCTCTTCTTATTTACCCCTATAATGAATGCTAAAAGACAAAAGGATAATATCAAGTCTATAGCTATGAAGAAGAAACATAATGATCAGCTTAGAAGATTAGATTAGCACGTTTAATACATTTCTTTTTACCTCATATATAAAATTTAATTAATAGATTTGAAAAATCCTTGGCAATAATCACCCATTTTACATGCATTATTTAGCCTGATTATTGCGGATTCGATTATTGCAGTATTTTTCGTGGCAACAATAACTGTGATAAATAATCGAGGTATTCCTGTATATATTTAAGTAATTTTCAATATGAAAAAATAGTATATTGAAAAAAATCTCATTTTAACAAATGTATTTTTATATATAGTACAAAAATGATTATTGCAGTAATAAATTTTGTATTTTTTATAAGATAAGGCATTTTTATTAAAAATATATCTGCAATACCAAAGGTTCTTAAAATATCTATATTACAGGAATACCTCAATTATTGTGGTTTATAATTTGACACCAAAATTCGAATTATCGTGGTCTCGAGATGTAGCCCATTACATATGCAACCAGAATAACATTTACTCTCTGGATACTTTAGCATTCTTTAGCACTTCATTTTTATTTATTAATATAAACAAAATTAAATTTAAATAAAACTGTATACTGTTATAGATTTTTATCATAATTTTTCAAAAATGGAAAAGTTTATCATTAAATATTCTTAATATAAAATAAATAAAGACATGTAATTTTTTTTTGATATTATCAATACAGGTAGGCCTCGATTAGTACGAGTTCGAATAATGAGATATTCGATTAATGCGACTTATAAAAATGATACCGTTTTTCAATTAGTGTGAGCAAATATTCGATTAATGCAAGTTGTAAGCATAGACCAGTCTTATTAACAAATGTCTGTTCCTTTTTATGATGTCAATTAACAAATTAATATTAATTTTCGGTTAGTAAAACCGGATGAGGAGCAGTCCAAGAACAGTCACTTGACTTTGAAGGGGTGAAACACCAGAAAGATGGGCTTTTTTGCTGTTAGCTATTTAACATTACTATTTATTCAGCTTTGTTATCATATATATACAGTATAGTACAGAATTTTCTCTTTTAAAAAGTATCGAAATGGAT
>AYEL01085767.1:0-14290 GCA_000484575.1 Olivierus martensii
ATTAGTGTATGTATGTGTAGCCATACTTTCGAAAAATCCCTAAAATATATCAAAAATTGAAAATTCCTTTTCTGCTACTGTCCCAATTAAGCAAAAAGTTGTCCCAATTAAGCATTTAAATTTTGTATTAGTTTATTAGTTTGGTTTTCATTCTTTGAGATTTGTCCCAATTACGCGGCTGTCCCAATTAAGCGGAATCTACTGTATATTTAATTTTCAATAGAAACTAGGTTTTAATTTTGTTGAAATAATTTTAAGTGTAAAAATTGTACTCACCATATTTAGAATCTTTCAAATCAAGTAAATTAAAATATTGATACTTGGATCCATTAACTTCTAATGTTTTGAGTAGATAATGAAAGGGGTTAACAGAACCTAAAATTATAATTAAAAAAAAACTTATAATTAAATTGATTATAATAAATATCTATCAATTATATTTTAAATTATTAAACTATTGAAATATTTTAATCATTTCATATGAAATTTATTATCTTTTATTGTTTGATCACTGCTTTTATCATAACTTAAAAAAAAAAACAAATAAACAAGTCTTAAAGCAGGAAACTTATGCTTTAAAATTTGATTCAAAAGCACTTTTGGTCTTGTGGCCATCCTCAGTTGAACATAGAACAATATACAATCTTTTGAATACAAAATAAATGATTGATAACCAACTATTTTCAAACATTACATAAAACAACAAATTTACTATGTATTTAAATAAGATTTCTGTAATATATATTATTTTTATATTTTTTTTTAAGAGCTAGTGCCTATCAGTAATGTATATTTTAATATATTTATGAACAAAATTTTTTTTCTGAATATGCTTTATTTCATAGTTCTTTCATAATATACTGTTTCATGTATTTGCTGCTAAATAGAATCTTCTAGTTAATTTTAGCACACCATTTCCAGGCAGTGTTCAATTCTTCCAGCTGGGTGACAGTGACCATATTTTTGTTTCTTAATCTTTCTCTGTGTATGTAAACCACTTCCAGGGATGGCCAAGCTTAAAGCTATATAGGAGAATCTCCAATACTTGAGAGCCGCAATTGGTTTCTTTCTGAGTCAATTAGAGCCACATCAATTTTTTCAGATAATCTTAACAATGGTTCAAAAATTTAAAACTATTATTAAGATTACCTGATTATTTATTTATTTTTCGGGTAATCTTTATATATTTCACTTGTATTTATTTTGTATATTATGCATACTACTTTTTATAATAAATAAACAAATTACAAATATATTATTTTTTAAAATTAAATAGGTATTTGTTTCATATTAACTATTTATTTTCATGGTATGGAGCCACACTGAAGGTATCAAAGAGCCACATTGGTTCACAAGCTGCAATTTGACCAGCATGGATCTATTCTTTTAATTATTTCAGCTTGTTCTCATTTAAATCTGATATTACATGAGGCTGCTTCACATCAAGGCTATACTCAACTCTTCTTTCTTCACATCTTCATGTTCATCTATTCTGACTTTCAGGCACTTATGGGTGTAGCTTAGATATTCTTCCTCTTTCATCACATCTTCATTAAAGTACAGTGTAATGTATATGCCTCTTACTTTTTGCAGTTCATGTTTATCCTTATTTTATTTCTTAAAGATTGTGTTGAGTCTAGCATATATTACTTTATAGCTAGTGACCTTTTCTATTGCTTTTTTCATTCTAATAATAGATTTATTGAAGCTTATTCTTTTGTACTTACTTTAAAATAAGCACAAAAGACTAAATATATATATATATGTTATGGACAATGCCAGACGTATAGCCAATTCATAAAATGGCTGGCCACTTCTAGATTTGGCCAAAGCCTGAAATATACATCTCCACATTTTTCCTTACTCTGAGAGACAATCCCATTCATATTAAAGGGTGGATAAGTTCTATAATCTCTTGCATCAATATTATAAGACCAACATGTGACATGACAGACAATCCCATTCTTGCTGATGAATAAGCCAAAATTCATACAAGTGCACTCTGCTTACTTATTTCTGCAAAACTTCTAGATTTCGCTACTTTTTCTTGGACTTCTTGAATTGGCCACTGATTGTCAGGCGCATGGCAAATTGCTCTGCCAGAGCCCAAAATAATTGTAAATTCTAGTATATTTCGGGCTTTGGCCAAATCTAGAAGTGGCCAGCCATTTCGCGAATTGGCCTTAACATATGTAAATAACAATTATACAATAGTGAATATTTGAAACATCACTATATTTTTTAGATAAAATAGAATTATTTTTTCCAGTATTATTATTAATTTTTATTATTTCTTCAATTCTGAAATTCAATATTTTGATCATAAATCAACATTTACTAATGGGATTTACACAATCCAAATAATTATATCAAGCCAAACTTCCCCTAGCAGTTTTTATTTTTGAAATAACTGCAAAATTAATAATTATTTCTAATTTATGCTATGGTGCCACAATCTGTTGGATTAATAATTATTTATTTAAATTTATTTAGTAAAAATGAAAGTTCAATTATTAAATAACAGATGGCACCACTTTAGCTTAAATTTAAATAAATAATTATTATTCCAACAGATGGTGGCACCATAGCATAAATTAAAAGAAAATAATTATTATTTTTATTATTATTAATTTGGCAGTTATTTCAAAAAAAAAAAAAAAAAATACTAGTGGAAGTTTGGCTTGATAGAATTATATCAATATTTTGAATTGCAGAATTGAAAAAATAAGAGAATTAGAGGTAAGAAATATTTTTATGTACTAATTTAGTTTGAAATTAAAAGCCTACTCAAAGAAATTTTTCATCATTCATTTATTATTATTAATAAAAATTTCATCTATAACAGCAATTTTCAATCTGTAGTACGTGGAAAATAAACTATTTTTGAAAAATTATATTTAAATAATTTATTCAAATAATAAAAACTGGATATAAAAAAGAAATTAAAATTTTCATTATATTCATTACTGCATTTGTCAGTTTTTTGTCATAGACAAAAATGTCCAGACTTATTGCATTCTAGGTCATACGCCATTTAGCACCATATTGGGCAATTAGTTTTTATGCTATCTTTATAGGCTAGTTTGGAGTTTGCTATAGTAGGAATTGATACAAGTGCTCAGTCCATGGCATAACCAATGTTAAATTACAATTCAAGAACACTGTTTTTAGTTCTTTGTAGAATCAGAAAAATCACTTCAATTGCAATTTTTCAACATAAAAAATTGATATCATGCTTGCAACATGGAAGATTTTAAAAATAATACACACATAAATATTTGGATTTGGAGAAAGAACAATTTTAAAGAAATTGCAGATAAATCCATTAAATTTTTAATACTATTTTGCACCAGCTATTTGTATGAAAAGAGGTTTTTTAACAATGTTATATTTAAAAAACAAATATAGAATAAAAGTAATATTTGAGCCTAATTTACACTTAAAACTAAGTAACATAGAGCCTGATATTAAAAAATTGTGTTTTGCAAAACAAGCTCAAGATTCTCATTAATTTTAATTAAAAAGTTTTTTTTATAATAATTTGATTGTTTTTTATATAAGTTTTTTTATGTAATAATCATATATAATAAAGGAATAAGCGTGTGGTGTCCATGTTTCTGCGCATGTGTGAACTCCTGCGCCAGAAGTGTCACCGTTACTATTTTCTCTCGCTTCGAATCTTTAATCGTGTTTTTTAGAAACATAAATCCCAATCTCATTATGAATTTTGCTTTAAATTATCATAGTTTACTTCCTATTTATGTTTGTATACTTCTTTCTGTTATTTGACTTTAATTTCTGCCTTTTTTCGAACAAAAAATGTTGACTGTTCCCTGGTTCGAGAGTTCAGTTTGCATTTGGCAGGTCGAGGCTACATAAATGTTGCACTTAAATAATATTTAATTTAATTCAGAATTTAAATATTTTATTCATTTCAGAATTTATAATTTTTTATTTTAAGTTAAAAAATTATAATTATTATTTAAATAAATGGATCGGTAAATCGATAGTTTGTTAGTTGCCAATTCATGTAAAGAAAATTTCAGTTTGGTCTGGAGGAAAAAAATAAGCAAAAGCATTATATACGAGATTATGCTAAATAAATGAAAAATCTCAAATTTGACAGATAAACAAATATTTCGTTTTTGGTGTATTTGGGCACATGGTGACCAGGGGCTAACTAGTTTTAAAAACGCTAGTAATAATAGATATTTTGTTTCTAAATAAATTAAATATTTAATTTTTATTATGGTAATTATTGTTTTGGTTACCAAAAAACTAAAATAAATATTTTTTATTTGCTTACCTATTTTATATTTTGATGCCAAAATTTTTTATAAATGGTGATACAGAGAAATTTTAATATTCTTTGGGTGGTACGCGAACCCAAAAGATTGAGAACTGCTGGTCTATAACAAAAATTTACTGATCAATTAATTTAAGATAAAGTTACTATGAAAATTAAAAAATTATTTAATCTATCATTCCCTATAGGCAATTTTTTAAAAATTTGTTAAATTCATATATCTTATTAATAATTAACAAAAAGCATACAACCTATTATTGAAATATTTTGACTTGAAAAATATATATATAATGGCCATAAATTATAATTATGTGAATATGAAGACCGATTAAAAATATATCTAACTGCTGAAAAACTAAGAAACCCAATCCTTATCCCAGAAAACACAAAATACAATAATGCAGAAGAAAATGCAAAGCTATAATCCAACTATTTTTTAAATTAAATCTAATTAATATGCAAAAAAATAAAAATTACGAAATCTTGCTTAATTTTCATCAAAGTCTTTCCAAATTTTCAGTATTTATTGAATTTTTTGTTCTTTCCAACAATTTAAGCATTTAAAATTTTTTTTCCTTTCATAACTTTTTATTATGTATGTGAGATCAGCAAAAAACACACAAAAAAATGATTTTTTTTTGTGTGTTGTTTTAGCCATCCGATGAAAAAAAAAAATCGATATTTTTAGATAGCTTCAAAATGAACAAATTGAACTGTGAACAAAATGGACTAAAACCAAACATGAACAAAAATCTCTGAACAAAGTAAGCCATGAATAAAGAAATTTTGCTGAAATTTTCAGAAAATATTTATAAAAAATCATGAGTTATGAAACATCTGTTGAATGAAGCTACATCATAATAATTAAAAAATTACATGAATTCATTAAAATATATGACAATATTTCAATAATTCATATTTATTAACTTGTTCTTACTTCATTTATACAATTTTTAGCAGTACTTTTTATAAATTTTTTACTTATATGAAAAAATCCTAACATATACAAAAATGACGTCATCTTGTACAAAAATATTAATATATTTTCTGTTCCTCTAATTGGACTGCAGTTGGTTTATTGTTGCTCAGCACCCAATGCCTCTTTCCCATATGCAATGCAGGCTTGGCTACAATTTTCCAGGAAAGAAGTAACTGCTGTAAAGCAATGAAAGAGCCATGCCTCTTTAAATCACTTGAGGGTATTTAAGTTTCATTTTACATGATTTTCTCTTAAATTTAGGTGAAATTAAACAAAACATGAACAATTAAGATATATTTTAGTTTATTTTAATAGAATTAGCCATTATTTTCTTATCATCTAAAATATATTTTTTTTTCAGCATTTTATAGCCTATTTTATGAAAAATTTAAATTTTTCTAAAAATTTCAAAAATAGCATAATCAGAATAACTTTGATAGATTAGACCAGTGGTTCTTAAACTTTCCAAAGTCATGGAACACTTCTGATTGTAAAGAAATTCTGCAGAACACTATATCACAAAGATCATAAACAACAAAATTATGCATGAACACGTATTTTACTAAACATTATACATTACACATTAAATACAGTAAAAAAAATTATTTAAAAAACACTATTAAGAACTGTAATTAACTCTGAGAAAAATGCAAATTTTTAAATCAAGTTTAATGCAATGCCTAAGCTAATTGTCTTTTGCAGATTTGAGCCATGTCAGGTCTAATATGTGATAAAGCTACTCTCATTTCTTCATCAATATTTCTAAGTCTTTTGCTGTTTTAGTTTTCATGTTCATTAATGTTGAAAAACCTAGCTCACACAAATATGATATTGAAAACTGTAGTAAAATCTTAAGTGCTTTTGTGAATAAGCCTGTTTAATAGTTTATTCGAAAATGCACATTGAATTTTGTCTAAATTATAAAAAGCATACTGCACAGTATGCTAAGGTCATTCAAGTAGCCTCACTCATAATTTTGTGGAACACTTGCAATATATTCACAGAACATCAGTGTTCCGGGGAACACTGGTTAAGAACTATTGGATTAGACTATAAAATCGATAGCTGGAATAAAAAAAAATCCAAATTCTATCAACCATTTAAATATAAACAATGTTTATATGTGATTTTAAAAAATTTTTTGCCAACTGAAAAATTTTAGGAACCACTGTCAAAAGGACATATTTTCAACAATTACACACAAAAAACCAATTAGAAAAAGCTGGATTAATAAAATCAGGACTGAATTTTTTTAATATTGAGAGATCTAATTGATAATTACTTTTATCATTTTTGTTCCACTTGCTTGATGTATATATGCATCAGCTGCAGCAAATTGGATTAGAGATCCCTTCCTGAAAAAGTTATTAATATTTTGATGATCTATTGCAGCGTTTTCCAAACTTTTTCTATGACAAAACATTTCATAAATCCTGAAATTTTTACGAACACTTTAGTTATTTTATAGTATAGGTAAATATTAATAAATAAGTAAATTAGGCAAAATAAACATTTTTTATCAAATTGTAATTATGTAAAATAAACTAGCAATTTCAGTTTCAACTTGGTATAGTATTTTAATTGCAAAGTCATGAATTCTAATGAATACCAATTATAATTATAACTAACCTAACAATCTGACAACTCTGCAAATCCAGAGTTTGGCTCAGGTCTTTTACTACGTTCTAAATTTAAATATATTAATTCAAAACAAACTGGAACTTACAACTAGAAGTATCAAATAAGTGTTAGATTGAAAACAACAAACAATGTCAAAGACTTATACTAATAATTTCAACAAATTCTCAAAACAAGTTAAATAACAAAAAAAATATAAATTTATTAAACTCACAACACTTACAAGTTATAAGAATCATTTTAGGCTTTCTTGTAGTACAGCCTTTATTAAACATCTTTTTACATCACACCGACTTAACAATCACTAAAATAGGAATCCCAAAATTAATTCTCAAAAAATTTGGTTATAATTATTCATGTAATTTCTTGGTTATAACTATTCATAAATTAATTTTATTAACTTAAAAATTCATAATTTATATTTAATTTAATAATTTAACTTATAAAATTCATGAAATATGAATTTTTCAATTTTGACATTAGCTAATGTCTGTCTTATATTAGTAGATTAAAGTCATTTTTGCTTACAGATAAACTCCCAATTAATGGGGAAGTCAGGAAATTATTTCTCTGGACAGCAATTTCCCAGATAATCTGATATATAATTTATTTATTTTTTGAGTATTTTGCAAAACTATAGACAATATGCATTTAATATAAAAAAAATAAATAAATTGCATATATATATATATTCAAATGTTCTATTATTTATTGAAAAAGGAAACAAAAAAATTGATTTATTTGCAACAAGAAATTATTAAAATATTTGTAATTTTAATTGATTCTAATTTTCAAAATTGCACACAAAATACAAAGCTCTAAACAGGATAAAAACTTTATTAACAGAAATGCTTTCGACCTTATCAGTAGGTCAACTTCAGCTGTCCTACTGATAAGGTTGAAAGCGTTTCTGTTAATAAAGTTTTTATCCTGTTTAGAGCTTTGTATTTTGTGTGCATTTTTCTGAGTGTAACAGGATGGCTTTAAAGTTCTTTTGATTCTAATTTTGTTTGCCAATTATATAAGAGCTAACGAAATGAACTGGTAATATAAACTCTCCTAAATTATGTACAATAAATTCATCATTACAAAACATTATAAGCAATAAAGTTTAAAAAAGGTCAAATAATTTATTAAGGAACATTTTTTATCCTACAATGGATCCTCTTCAGCTTACATGAAATCAAACAGAATAGATTTTATTCTGTTTGATTTCATGTAAGCTGAAGATCCACTATAGCAGTGTTTCCCAACCAGTATGCTGTGGCACACTGGTTGGGAAACACTGCTATAGTGGATCTTCAGCTTACATAAAATCAAATAGTGCTATAGTGGTTGTGAAACTATTCTTTTTGATTGGATAGGAGTACTGTGAGATATTTGGGGATAAAAGCATGTAATGAACCGTATCTTCCGATTCATTATCTTGTTCGCTACCTTCCCCCTGTGCTCGCAGCACGCATCCAGCAGCAATGTTCATCTTGACCTCGTGCGTTTCCACCCAATCAATGAAGCGTTGAAACAGATCCATTCTTATTTTAAACTGCTTTATTGTGTCACTTCCACTTAAATACAATATAACAAAAAAACAAACAATACCTTCCGAACTTAAAAGGAAATACAATACAAAGGGCATGTGGTGAGTGCATTGCACAATGCCTTTGTATTGTACAAAAGGCATTGTGGTGCCCTTTGTACAATACAAAGGGCATGGTACAAGAGACAACACTTACGACAACGACGGTCAGCGCAAACATCTCACAAAAACAACTGGAAGGACCTCTCTTGGTCAGTTGACATAATACTATTTATAACAAATAAAAATTTACATAAAATTAATCCTGTTAAATTACTACAATTTATAAATAGAAGACTTTTAATTTTTTTTTTACTAAATTTATATCACACTGGAGATTTCAATCACACTTTAAATTAGCAATTAAACTACTATTATTAATATACGATAACAGATAGCTTTCCGCAGTAATCCACGCCTCCAACATGGCGGCCCCTCGACCATCACAAGGTAAAACATCCGTTACCACTTCTCCTTTTTTTTATATCTTCACAAGCATATTTTAAGACTCAAAATATACTTTTATCCCCAAAATATCCCCTGGCTGATCTTGTAGTACTCTAAAGTGCTGCAGCACACCAGATGGAAAACATTGCATTACAAGATCGAAAATATTCCTTAATAAATTATTTAACCTTTTCCAAACTTTACTGCTTATAGTACTTTGTTATTGTGAATCTAATGAAACAAATCTGAGGACTTAAAAATCTTTCAGATATTGCATCTAACATAAAACATTGATACTTAAATAATACTTCTGAATTTCAGATTATAGCCTATATATGCATATACGAAGGGTGGAAGAAAAGTCTGTACCCAAACAAATAACTTGATAACTATCATACAGTATGTAATATAGTTTATCACTACTTGAATTTCACAATTAATGGGTGATACTATAAACAAAAAAAAGAGGTGTCTCCATGAGAAACCTGATAGCAGATATGCTAGAAGAGTTAGTAATCAGATTTAAAGGGCAAGCAGCCTTTCCAAAATTCCTGTCTAAATTAAAATTTTATAATATATCCAGATCTCATTTTTCATCTAGGTACATTCTCAAAAAACAATGTAAACTGAAAATAATTTCCATAAGAAACTATAAGTACAGTTATCTATTTTAACATATCTAAAATGGACCTTCTAGTATTATAAAAATAGTAGCATGGTAAAGTTAAATCATCAGGGAAGTATTTATAATTTAAAAACATGATACTTTTGTTTACAAAATAAAATTGAATCAGATTACATTAAATTCAATAAAAAAATTAATATATTAATTTTTTTATTGAATAAATAAATTGAAATAAATCAAAACTATTTCATTAGTAGAAATCACATGCAGAAATATAATAAATTCTATATTTTGGAGGATTATTAAAATTTCCTATTTTCTTATCACATTTGTATATACAGGTAGTTCTCGGCTTACATATTCCAAGATTTACGAGTTTTTTCAAATATGAAACATCAAAAGAATCAAAAATATAAACATAAATTGCAATAAATAAATTCTAAAAGAATCATAAAAAGGTATTTAAACCCACATACATAGCTATACATACAGTATAACTGAGAGTTCAAGCTCTTCGAGCAAACTGCTCGAATAGCTTGAACTTTACTGTTAAAAATAAAGAGCAGTGTAATAGTATCACTGATACAGTATAACTGGCTTTGTGACAAACTGTTGTCCGCTTTAAAACTGGAACTTTCAAAATGGTGGCCGAGAAGTGGAAGTAGCACATCCCCTGGTTTTGTCTGCATATTATGTAAATAACTTTTATTCCTGGATTGTGCCTAAGATAGTAGTTCATTTGCATTAAAGCTCATCTACTTGTCTGTCGATAGTCAGGAAGTTTAATAAGGGAAGTTTGACTGAGGTAGTACATCTATCAAAAGATAATGCAGGTGTCCTAAGGCAAGCTCAGTAAAGACAGAAACCTCGCATAGAGCAAAAGCTGGCTTGATCTTGATTTTCAATAGTAAGGAAGAATAGAATTCTTTTATTAATATTAATATGATACAAATAAATTCTTTATTATAATTTGCTTGATTTTAAAAGCTATATTTTCATTTAGTTAGATAAATAAAACATTGTTTAATCATATACACTATTGATTTTGTTGACTTTTATTAAATTTTATTGTGGTCAAATTGCATTGCTAAGAACCAAACTTCTACTTTTAACATTATGTCTATGGAAAATTGATTCTTGATTTATGATTTCTTACTTAACAAGCTTGTTCCAGGAATGAGTTAACACAAAGGTGGGAATTACCTGTATAGAGTTTTATATGCATGACATAAACATATGCCTCTATATTTTAAATTATAAAGTGTTGGATTAAAAATTTTTGGGCACTTTTTCATAAAGCAATAGAACAGGCTGCTATAGTCTTATACAGCCTATAAGATGATTTATATATTGACAAGTGTTTTCTTTATAACAAAAAAATATATTTATTTTCCTACAATATACTGTTGATTTTTAATAAATTTTTATGTAATTTGATATCTCCTTATCAAAATTATGTAAGAAATAAAATACAGTCAAACCTCTTTAAGCCACCCCTCTATAAACCGCCACCCTCGTTATCTGCCCAAAATAAAAAAATTTTCAAAACTAAAAATTGAATCAGCGATCACACAATTATAAAAGCAAATCTTCAACCACTACGCAACTGAGACATTCAAACGAAAATTAAATTTTAGAGTATATGAACTCAATACGAAACTTCTCGTGCGATGTTAAATTTTAGAATATATGAACTCAATACAAAACTTCTCGTGCGATTTATCGTGCACTTTATTACTGACACATTATATTATCCTAGAGGACTACTACCTTTATTACTCACACATTATATTGTCCTAGGGGACTACTACAGGTGTCTCTCTTGCGATTTTCTCGACAATGCTTGAGTAGTGCACTTTATTGCTCCCCGTGCGATTTTCTCGACAATCCTGGAGTAGTGCACTTTATTACTCACATGATTTTCTCGACAATGCTTGAGTAGTGCACTTTATTGCTCACACATTGTATTGTCTTAGGGAACTACTACAAGTATGCAAAATTTCAAAAAAATCGGTGAGCCGAATGTCTGAACCTCTCCTTGTTAGTATACAAAGTTTAAGTATTAACAGAATTATAGTTTGTAATGTATAATGAATTAAGATAAATGCATTTATTCATTTTCTGAAAAACAAGAAAGTTGCTTATTATTAGACATTAATCATTTACAATGCTTTGTTTATATTATATTGTCATATTTTGGCTCCCAAGTGGGAATGTCCAGAAGTTTGGCTACAATTTTTAAATAAAGCCTATATAACAAAGAAATGCAGATAATTTATATCATTTGATAATGTTATGATTACATAAGTGTTCTAGTATCATTTGCATTATTTCAGGCAAAGCTTTGCTATAGCATTGTTTTCTTTTTTTTTTTTTCTCTAATATATATGTTATAGGACAAACCCGAATTCAGGAAATACTAGAATTTCCTAGTCAAAATGAGAACGTCCTAACACTTGCCTATGAGGCTCTTGTGCCATTAAACTCCAACAAACCAACCTAACACTTGGCAGATGTTCTAGTATTTCCTAGGCTGAACTCGAAATGCCGAACATTTTTAATTCAAAGTTCAGAATTTCTAGTTCTTCCTAGTCAAAACCTGAAGTTGCAAACAATTAAAACAAAAGTCTTCGTTTCTCATAGATTCTTGCTCAGAGTTCGATATTTGCCAGTAAAAATTTCTTTCTTTAGAGAATATCCGAAAGAATAAACAAATTTTATTGAGGAAAGCTGCAATCTATGCCAGTGGAAGTATATACATAGAACTAAATCCACTTTAAATGCAGAACATTTTTAATTTAAAAACTTATTTAAGCATTGTGCCGAAGCAAAATGTATCTAAATTATGTATGTGCAAAATGAATAACATTTTGTGTAATTCGAAATGCCACAAAAGACTACCTTGCAAAAATAAATAAGAGGTACCTAGTTATGTTTTTTATGTTTGTATTTATGGTAATATTGTGAATAGAAAAATTGTTGATTAATTGATTAAAAACATTACTATAATGAACATAATGCATGAAGAGTTAGCTCTATTTTATTTTTAAAGAACTGAATTCAGCTCTTTAAAAAATAAAATAGAGTTAACTCTCATTCATTATTACATGATTGATTTTAAAGAACTGAAATTGCCAACTTTTTATTTTTTATGGACAAATATTTTAATTTTTTATTAGTTGAAGTTCAACAAAAATACGAAGTAAAAAATTTTTTAAGTTGAAAAACACAACTAGATACCTCTCATATATTTTTGAAAGGTAGGTTCTTGTGGCATTTACAATTACAAACAATGTTATTCTTGCACAAACATAATTTAGATACACAATGCTTCATGCATTAAATGAAGGTTTAGCTCTCTGCACATTTCACTTGCACAGATTGCAGTCTTCCTGAATGAGATTTGTTTATCCTTGCGGATATTCTCTAAACAAAGAAATTTCTGCTGGCAAATATCAAACTCTGAGCGGGAATGCATGAGAAATGAAGACTTTTGTTTTAAATGTATTCCACTTTGGGTTCTGACTAGTGAAAAAACTAGAAAATCTGGACTCTAAGAAATGTTCATCATTTCGAGTTTGGCCTAGGAAATACTAGAACATCTGACAAGCGTTAGGACGTTCTCGTTTTGATTAGGAAATTCTAGTATTCCCGACAAGCATTAGGACGTTCTTGTTTTGACTAGGAAATTCTAGTATTTCCTGAATTTAGGTTTGTCCTGTAACATATATATCAAATAAAAAAATAAATTTCATTTACAAAGTACCTGTAACATATATAATATGCTACCGAAAACGCCGGAGTTGTTAAGCATTTCCAAATTGTAAAACGTTTAAACAGATCTACATTGATTTAAATGAAAGACATATTACATCAAATTTAAGCCGCCCCGAATTTAAGCCTCAGTAGGATTTTAAAATTGAAAAATCGGAAAAAAAAAATGATTTTATAATAGGTATTCACTTTGAATTTAAGCTGCACCGATATTTTACGACTTAAAAATTTGAATAAAAAGTGCGGCTTATGTTCGATGTAATACGGTACTAATAAATATTGTAATTCTACTTATGTTCATTAAATTTTGTAATTCTTTATAAAATTATTCTGTAATATACTTTTAAAGATTAATAATTCTGATAAGTTAAAGGCAAGTTAAAAGTTCTGATAAGTTCTTATCAGAAGAATTATTGAGAATTTTAAATAGTAGATTAATGAAATCAAAATTTCATATCCATCAAGAAAATGTGTTTTAAATATTTAATTGTATTATAACAGATAATATATAGGTAATCTTTATTTGTTAAATTGATTTGTTATATTTTTCCTCTACAAAAATAAAATTTTAAAATGATAAATTCAATAATACACTCTTTCTGAACAAAACTGTATTTTGCTACAAGTGATACTATGAATTTTTAATTATAAAAGATTGTCATAAAAATTGATTTGCTAATAAAAATAGCTTAATTAAATTTTTATAATTTCAGTACGACATCACAGTTTAGAATTATGTCGACAAAATTGTTGAAAGGATTAGTAAGTAAAAATAAACGCAGATATCGAGAAGATGGCTTTGACCTTGACTTAACTTGTATCCTTATTGTGTTTTGTAAGAATTAATGGTTTACAGGTAATTTGAAAAAATTTAGTTGTTTATAAATTATTTAATTTATCAAATACATTTAATTATTCATATTTTAAAATATGAATCAAATTATT
>AYEL01085768.1:0-22857 GCA_000484575.1 Olivierus martensii
TTTCATCATCATTCCCTGTCCTACGCCTGTGTCCGTCTATGCTGTTTGTTATCATCTATCTAACCAAGTCCTGGATTGAACTAACGTCATTTGTGTTGTGGACTAACCTTTGGAGTACCCAGTTTATCTATGTTTTCGACGAGGACAGGGAACCTCTACAAATTAATCACCTTACAAAGTTTTGTTTTCATTTATTGGGAAGACCAATAGTAACCACGTATTTTAAGGCAACTAACAAAGTGTTAGTATTACTAAGTATTTGTAAAGTTTATAATTTTTCTATTATTAATAAAAAGTATTTTACAATGGAGCATTTGTTTAACGTAGCATCATTGACCCATTGACTGGAGACACATGAAGTAATAATTAAAATCAGTGCCGAAACAAGGGCGGACGGGGCGCGGGTCCCGAATCCTTACATTGGTTATCTATAAAATAGTATCTAAACTTTATGAAAAATGTAGTTAAAGTTTTGCATAGGTAAAAATTTTACATAAATAAAAATTTTAAAAAATGTGATGTATTGATCAGAACTAATTAATAATTTGTTTTGATGGACGTCTTGGGAATAAGCTAAATGAGCTGACATGGACAGAAGCCATTTTATCCGAGTTCCCGAACAATATTCAATTAGTTTATGAACAAATAAAAAATAACACTAGAATATATTCAAAAAATATTGCTGCATCTTATTTTAGCCATTATTTTCTGCAGTTTTGTTATAAAGATATATGAGGCACTTCCAGAAAGTAAGAACCACTAGGATGTAAAATATTCTACAATGTATTGTTTTAGATAATGCTTAATATATAATATTGCTACTTATGGTAAACTATTTTTCTTCTTAATCACTATATTTATTGAGACATTTGTTGTATTGTGATACCAGTTTTGTATCCTTCATCAAAGAATTTGTTGTCAAGTCATTTAGCACTCTTGTATGATGTATTTTGTCTCTTGATCACTTCCTAGTCTTTGACTGCCAAAAAATTTCTTAAAGTGGAGAAACAAGTGATAATCACTAGGAGCAAGATCTGGACTATGAGGATAAAAGTTTCTCACCCAAACTATTCAAATAATACACATATATGGGCAATGGTATGCAATTGCACATTACCGTGTAAAAGATAAACTCCAACAGTTAGTAACCCATGCCATCTGTTCTGAATTTCCAGACATAGTGTCATAAAGATTTGATAGTGCAATTTTGCATTAATGTCATTCCCCAATCCATAAAATATACCAGAAGGTGCCTATGCAGTCCCAAAAAATCATGGCCATGATTTTTCAAGCTGATAGCATCTTGAACTTTCTTGGTTTTGGAGACCCTGTATGCTGCCACTGTAAAGACTACTGCTTGCTTTCTAGTGTGATGATGTTGAGCAATCCATGTTTCATCACAATGAAAATGAATTCTTGACCATTGGTAAATGTGATCAAGGAATTCATCACCATCTTTGTGATAATACTCCAAAAACATCAACAAAGCCATCATGCATTTCCTTCCTTTTGGATATCTGTCAACATTTTTGGCACACATCTATCCCAAAGTTTTTGATAATGGAGGTGCCCCTTACCATTTCATGTATTAGAAATCAATTTCTGAATTGTACAACCATTGCAAAACTGTATAATTCTGGCTGTTTTCCTAAATTGTTGCATCCATTTTGTTCTTCATCGTATACACTAGTCTTACTGTCTTAACTGATACCATTTCCTCACATTACTTTTGTTCATTACACCTTTGCAATAAATTTCAATATATATCTGTAAATTTATACAGCACCAACATTTTTCACAATTAATAATCTTATCACCAACTGAAAATTCATTTTAAAAAACACAGCAAAACAAGCAACTTTTCTAGAATGCTACTTTATCACACGTGTGCAAATGTGCACACATTCCACTAGATCAGGGATGGCCAACCTTTTATAGGTCGTGCATCAATTTTTTCATTTTTTAGTTAAGATGTGCCATACAAACTTATATCCCTTTTCAACCCCCTTTTAAAATATGGTAATATGGATATATTTAATAGTTAGATTTACATGTATATGTGTATATATATATACAGGGTGCCCATGTTTCTGTGGACCAGACATTTTTCTCAAAAACTATTTGATATACATGAAAACTGTAAAACACGTGTCCCATTACATTTTCCTTCCAAATAAAACTCCGTCCTTAATATTTTTTTCTGAGCATCCTGTCGTGCAGCGCGTGCTTCAACTTTGTTTTCTCCAATGCAAGTGTATTATTTTTCTAACGGAATCTGATTGCTCCAATTTTTTGTGAAATTTTCATAGGAGAATTATTTTCCTACGATCGATATTTTAGGAGATATTTAAGAATAAAGGACCCATTCAAAAGTGCACAATTCTTGCCCATGTTTCTGTAGACCAGGCATTTTTCTCGAAAACTATCCGGTCTACGTGAAAACTGTAAAACACGTGTCCCGTTACTTTTTCCTTCCAAATTAAAATCTGTCATTAATATTTTTTTCTGCGCATCCTGTCGCGCAGCGCGTGCTTCAACTTTGTTTTCTCCAATGCAAGTGTATTACTTTTCTAACAGAATCCGATTCCTTCATTTTTTTGTGTAATTTTCATGGTGGAAGTATTTTCCTGCGACCGATATTTTCGGAGATATTTAGGAATAAAGAACCATTTAGAAAGGCACATATATGAAAATCCAGTTGATACTTTTAACGTTTAGTGCAAGAAGTAATTCAAAGACGTACTGAATTACGGATAAATCCGAATACAAAATTTTCTTTGAAGAGTTTAAGGCAGTAGTTCTTAACCGGTGTTCCCCGGAACACTGAAGTTCTGCGAAATTATAAAAGCGAGCCTACTTGAATGACCTTAGCGTAATGCGCAGTACGTATTTTATAATGTAGACAAGATTAAACTTGCATTTTCGAAGAAACTATTAAGCAGGCTTAATAGTTTCTTCATACATATGCCCACAAAAAGCACTTAAGATTTTGCTATAGTTTTCGATATCATATTTGTGTGAGCTAGACTTTTCAATATTAATGAACATAAAATTAAAAAACGCGAAAGATTTAGGAATATCGATGAAGTAATGAGAGTAGCTTTATCAAATATTAGATCTGAAATTGCTCATATTTGCAAAAGACAATTAGTTCTGGCATCGCATTAAACTTGATTTAAAAATGTTCCATTTTTCTAAAAGAGACAGTTCTCAAAAATATATGTTTTTTTAATTAATGTTTTCTTTACTGTTGTTTAATGTGTAATGTATAATTTTTAATAAAATATATGTTCATGCATATTTTTGTTGTTTGTTTTATGATCTTAGTGATATAGTGTTCCGCAAATTCCTTTACAATGAAAAGTGATCCGTAACTTCGAAAAGATTAAGAACCACTCGATTAAACCAAGGTTTTGCAAACTGTGGGTGCGCCCCATCAGTGAGGCGCGAGTCTATTAGAAGGGGGCGCGCCAGAATTAACAAAAGCATCAATTTTTAAGACAAACAAACAAAAAATAAATTCGAATTGGTATCGAAAAAAATGAATCCGCAAAAGAATTATAAATGATATACATTTATCAAATGCACCCAGAAACTTTTTGCTGTAACTGTTTTAAAGACAAAATAGCGATGTGATTTAGTGATTGAAAGAGAATTGCGAGTACGATATCTTCAATGACACCCCGATTTGAGAGAATTTGTGCCGAAAAACAAGCCTACCCATGGCATTAAATATTATGTTGTATTAAACACGTACAGTATTCTATTTTTTGTAAGATTTGTTTAACTATTAAAAATTATTACACCATAATAAATACAGTGGATTCCGCTTAATTGGGACAGCCGCGTAATTGGTCCAAATCTCAAAGAACGAAAACCAAACTAATAAACTAATACATAATTTATGCTTAATTAAGACAACTTTTCGCTTAATCGGGACAGTAGAGGAAAAGGAATTTTCAATTTTTGATATATTTTAAGGATTTTTCGAAAGAATGGCAACATACCTACACTAATACATGCTGTGTACTTTCTTAAAAAAATCCTTATATAAAAATTATAACAACATTTTATTGTGTAGTACCGGTAATTTTTCAGGTATAAACCTTTACAAGACAATACAGACTAACACAATGGAGCGAATCGTTTCTTCGCATCCTATCAAGAGACCCGGGGTCCTAGTCTCGAGTTTATCGTGTTACAACGCATTCGTGTTGGTGGTCACGTGATACCGCTAACGCCCTATCAATTGTGTCTAAACATGGGCGTTGGTATCACGTGATACTGCTAACACGAATGCGGCACACGATAAACTCGATACTAGGTCCCCCGGTCGGGTCTCTCGCTAATTTCAGCTAGAGAAACGACAGCGGGTATCTATACAGGAATGATGATAGTTCTGCGCCCCCTATATTTTTTATTTATTTTTTTACGGTAAACTTGAACTTCAAAATTAAAGTTTCATATTATTTAAAATAAAATTTTTCATATCTTTCACGAGAGTGTAAAACATACGCGTTTACTTGCGTAATAAAAGAGTAAACATTATTTTCTTTTACGGATTTGAAAGATCACCTTTGTAAGATTACGATTCAGTGTACGAGCATGGTCTATAAATATATATTTGTAGACCATGGTACGAGTCAGTGTACATAGCTAACAAGATAAGTTACCAACTGCCTAACTTGAGTTTCATTATCTTGATAATTGCATCATCTTTATTTTATTCACGTATTATTGCTTTTCATAGTTATAGTAAAAATAAAAGGCATTTCTTTTTTGTTATATATATATATATATATGTTTATGTAAAATAAAATAACTTTCTAATAATTATTGTAATTATCAGCAAACGGTAACAGTTACCAAAGCGCCACTTAGTAAATATTTATTATTGTGATATTTATTCTCACGTGTTAACGAATATAACAAGTAAATAAGATGATTAATTGAATTATTAATTAATACTGAATTGAGGACGATGATGAAACAAACTTTTAAAGAACACAATTACGCTCATAATAGTCGGAAAACAGCGATGCCTAAAACACCAAGTTTTCAATCCTTTCTATTTTTTTATTCGAAAAAATTGAAAGAGGTACACTTATCGATAGAGGATGAAAATATTATTTTAAATGGGAAATGGTTACAAGACTCTCATATTAATCAATTTCTCAATATATTAAAACACTATTCTGTTTACGCACCCCGTGATACACTTTTGGTGCAACGTCTAGACTTAATTACTACAGTGAGCGATAATGAAAGAGACACACAAATTTTGTACAGCAAAACAATGATAATTTTTTAGATGATGATTTTACTGGAAACCACTGGGTTTGCTGTTATTTTGATAAAATAAAAATATTTTTAGTGAGAATAATTATAATTCAATACTTTATAATAATAGGAAGGTATGGGTGATCGAATAACGAACAGTTCGGATAACGAACACTTTTTTGAAAGATTTTTATGTTCGGATAAAGAACACTTCACAGAAGAAACTGGGACCCGCGGACTGACCGAATGACAGATCAGCCGGATAGCTGTGTGGTAAAGCTATGTTTACTATTCTGGAGGATCCCACTCTTCCAATTTTTTAAGGGGAATCTGGGCCCGGACCGTTGAAACCCATCCTTCAATCTTCTGGTTGACTCCATCAGGGATGTTGGTCAGTCTGTGATGATAGCGGCTCTATAAGTGGCCGCCGCTAGATAAAATTATCTCACGAGGGTATGGCGGCTTAACTAACTTAACTGAATGGAAGGCTTAGGCCTTACGCGTTCGTGGACTTATGGGTAAGGATGGAAGAACAGTAGTTTTTCTCGATTAAAATGAACTAGGAGACAAAGTTAAATAAATCAAAGATTTATAAAAGAAGATAAGAGAGATTTTAAATTTTTGGTGTTACAATGACACCTATACCAGGTTAAAGTCAATAGGCTTGGGGTGTCGGCCGGATTGGCCGCGTGGAAACTCTTCGGCTTTCCACTCTGGAGAACCCGGGTTCAGTACCTATTGAATAAAAAGCGGCATTAAATCACACAGAAGAAAAAACAAAGAGAAAACAACTCATTCTTCACCTGACGGCAGCCCATACCAATGGAGTGGGCTATCGGCCGGATTTGCCGCGTGGAAACGCTTTGGCTTTCCACTCTGGAGGACCCGGGTTCGAGTCTCAGGTTCCACCCCTTGAAAATATTTATCATGGGGTCCGGTCCCGGCCGTCGATCCCCGTCCTCCACAATCCGGCTGACCCCTCCGCAGGGATGGGCAGCCTGTGGAAGGGCTTGTTTCGCCCCGTCACTTAGTATTCTCCCTGAATGGAAAGTGGCGTCATCTATTAACAAAAAAATAAAAAATAGGCTTGGGGTTCTCTACCACGACAATGCTATTAATCACCTCCGAAAAATCCTAAAGAAGAGAGAAAAGCAATCGATATTGGGCAGATTATCGGAAAATAAAAATACCGGATTGACCTCGTGGAAATGCTTCAGCTTTCAACTCTGGAGGACATGGGTTCGAGTCCCAAATCCCACCCCTTGAAAAATATTTATCATAGAGTCCAGCCCGACTTATTAAAATACCGGATTGACCTCGTGGAAATGCTTCAGCTTTCCACTCTGGAGGACCTGGGTTCGAGTCCCAAATCCCACCCCTTGAAAAATATTTATCATAGAGTCCAGCCCGACCCGTCGATCTCAGTCTACACAATCTAGCTGACCACTCTGTAGTGATGAACAGCCTGTAGTAGGGTTTGTTTTGCACTATCATTTTTTTTTTTAACGAACAATTCGGATAACGAACATTTTTTGGAACGGATTATGTTCGTTAACCGATCACCCATTGTTATATTTTTATTGGAATAATAAAGGAAAAAGAAGTGAAATCCCCAAAAACATTTCCAATGTATGAAAAAAGCTAATTTCTTTCATCCCTCAAAAATATTCATTAATAACATTCTGAAATTGTATTGAAAAATGAAAAAATAAAATAAAAATAGTGCACATAAAAAACTAGTGAAATCCAATGAAGTTTATTTCATTTTATCCTTTACATTCACAATTCTCATACACAGCTATTAGAAATTTTAAATTTCCTTTCATGTGCATCTACCAGCTAGTAGAAATTTTAGATTTCGTACTAATATGAAGACAAATTAGCAGCAAATTTTCAGGGATTCCATAATATGCGACTCTCCCCTATTTTCATAACCACCCATTATCACATCTGAAGTTTTACGAAAGGGTATTATGGAATATCTTGAAAATCTGCTGCTAATTTGTCTTCATTTTGTATGGACATGAAAGGAAATTTAAAATTTCTAATAACTGTGTAAGAGTATGTGAATTGTAAAGGATAAAATGAAATAAACTTCATTGGATTTCACTTTGAATTGTAAAGGATAAAATGAAATAAGCTTCATTGGATTTCACTAGTTTTTTTATGTGCACTATTTTTATATTTTTCATTTTTCAATACAATCAGAAAATGTTATGTGAATATTTTTGAGGGATGAAAGAAATTAGCTTTTTTCATACATTAGAAATGTTTTTGGGGATTACATACACGTCATCGACACACTGTCGCCGCATTAATATACACATCCATTCTTTAGTAAAAATTATAAGTAAATATCATCGTTGATAAATAATGCATATCAATACACAAGCGCGATGAGAATCAGTTATCTATCGTGGTGAGTCTGGAAAGTGTGCCTCTACTTAAGAGTCTACCATTACTGTACCTAGCGATATTCATTTACAGCCGATTTTATTTAAAATTAAATCCGAGATGTCGAGAAAGGATTTTACGCTTTCGAGTAGAATTGCTTGGCTGGATAAAATTAAAAGCCAGCCATTTAATACGAACCATGGTAGACTGGCTGAAATAAACCAAAATCTACCATAGCGCGTCTCCTACAAGAAAATCAATCGGGTAAGGAATGGTCATTACAGAAAGAAATTCCGGGAACATTCAAAAGAAAGCGTGATGGAAAGATCCAGAAGTTGAAGAAGCATTAGATCAATGGATTTCTATAGTTAAGATACAAGTCGAAGAAGCATTAGATCAAATGGTTTTCTATAGTTAGCGGGCGGAAGGAGCATTAGTTGAATGGTTTTCTATAGTTAGCTGGCGAGGCGTGAATATCAGCGGCCCAGTGTTGAAGAAGTTAGAGAAGATCGGTAAAAAGCTAATAACTAGGTATCTATTTTAATAAAGTATTAAAATAGGTACGTAATTATTATTTTTTACCTACTTATTTACTTACCTACGTATTATATATTTTATTTTAGAATTTATTATTACTTCGTTTAATTGGGACAGCCGCTTAATTGGGCCAAAATGGCTTAGTCTCGACGTGTCACAATCATGGAGGTAAGAGATAAATGGAGATGGCGAGTCTATTCGATCCAGCTAACAAAATTGAAGCCGTGGTGGAGCTGATCCGCCATATTGTTATATCCAAAACATTGTCGGTACTAATGTTATCCTATGTAGATAGAAGGATTTTTAAGACATATTTTTAGACAGAAAACACGCCAAGTTTGCGCTGCCATTGGTTTAACAACCGAAATGGTAACATAACAGCGAATTTAACGTTTCACAGGTAATGTAATTTCTTTCGAATAATTTACTTTTATTCACAAAGACAAGGTAGTAACTCTACCGTCTATCGACTGATATTAGCGCGGGACTAAATATGTTTAAGATAAATTCGTTACATATAAATATACCGTATTTGCCGGCGTATAAGACGCACTTTTTTTCTTTGAAAATAGGTCTGA
This sequence comes from Olivierus martensii, assembly GCA_000484575.1. Classification (NCBI taxonomy): domain Eukaryota; kingdom Metazoa; phylum Arthropoda; class Arachnida; order Scorpiones; family Buthidae; genus Olivierus; species Olivierus martensii. The sequence goes on from AYEL01085768.1 coordinate 8,790, forward strand.
TATTAACTTTCACAATTTTATTTGTATTTTTTATTTAACCTACTATAAACATTGTTGTTAAATAAAAAAAAATTCATTTTAACTACTAAAATTTTGTAGAATACATAAAAATATATAAAATGATTACAGTATCAGAAATTCCACTGAAATAAATTTTGGTATTAAATATGCATTTAATTTTTATACTATCATATGCTACTTATAAGTTTTTAATCTTTATAATACATATATAGCATATATAGTTTTATGAAAATATAAAAAAAGAATTAAAATTACATTCTCTGAAAAAAAAATTCTGCATTGAATGTGAAGAAAAAATTTCCATCACCTCAATTTTAATTTGAAATAAAAAGTAATAGAAAAACTGCAAAATGTATAATCTATCTTCCATAATCTTTGAGAAAAATATTTGATCTATAGAAATGTAAATATCTTGTATTTTAAAATGTAAAGGGGTATCCACATTTCTTTTAATATCATATTATGACCTCAATATCAAATCAAACTCCACTGGAAATCAAGCTATACTCTAATATAACTGATCTGGAGAATATTTACACACCAAATATTCAAAAACAAATAGATTCTTTAATGTGATAATTTAGAATTAAACTGTAATTTTAATAATTATTTTAAATCAAGGCAATGGTGGATCATCTGTTATGTTAATTAATTATAGTGATTATTTTAAAATTTGTCTAAGATGAAATAACCTAATAATTAATAATTAGAATATAATTTTTAAGTAATTTTCCTGATGTTAAAAATTTACCATATCCAGAGTCAAACCAAGAACTTTGGGATAATGCCATAACATTGTAAGTACTATCTGTATTGCTGTATTTTTATAATGAATCATAATACAAATTATTATAAAAATTGTAGTGGCCAAATGTATACTGTCACATTGTCACCAGAATGAATTCAAGGTTAAGCAAATAAGTTTCATTTTAGAAGCAAAGGAGTAAGTCAACAGAATTTGTTTGATAATTTGATTTACTTGCCTACTACATGTATAAATGTAAAAGATTGATTATTGAAATACCGTAGTTTATGCTTTAATTAAGATCAAAAACTATATTGTCAATGAAAGTATAAAATATGGCATCTTTACATTCCGTATGCAAGAGTCTGTGTATAGTAAAGGAAAAAATATTGTAAACAATTTCATTTTTTGATAAAGAAAATTCCTGTAAACTCATTTATCAGCAGGACTTAGTTTTAAAATTAGAAAAGAAATAAGAGAATAATGAGAGTTTTTTATATCACCTGGTAGCATCAAAAAAGATCTGAATGCAGAAATGTCACTATTGATGATTTTGATTTGTATGAAATTAAAAAAGTTATTCAAAATTTTTAAATAGAAGAAAAAATTTTTGAACAGATGAAGAAAATAAAACTTTCTACAATAAATAAATTATTTTTAATTCTTGACGATAGAATTAATTATAGTTGGCTAAGTGAAATTCTTAGAAAAATGATGCATTCCATAGGATTTTATTGGAAGAAATGTACAAATAAAAGAATAATTTTATTGGAAAGACAAAGAGATTAATATTTTGGAGAAATGGTTATTTGCCAATCTGCAGAATAAGTTTCTCCAAAATATCAGATCAAGTCCAAAAAAGCATTCAACTGTGCATATTGACAACAATATCTTATTTAAAAAATATTTTGGCAAAAGCTGGAAACAAAAGGCATTTTCATGGATAAAAATTCAAGCCAACAGCTTATATTAATTCATGTAGGAGGTGAAATGAGATTTATTCAAACAGCTTGGTTAATATGTAAAGACAAATTGAGACCATTATGGTCAAATGAATTTTGGAAGCTTTTCAAGTGAGTTAAAAAAAAACTACTTTCCAATTTACCCATAAATTTTTGCATTGTGATGAATAATATGTAACATCATTCTATTCAAGAGAACAAACTGCCATCTTAAAGTACAACTAAGAGAGAGATTTGTGATTGGCTCTCTCAGAATAATATACCATGTAATGAAGATATGAAAAGACCAAATTCCTTCAATTATTAAAATGCATGGACTGAAAAATAAAACATATAAAATTGACAGGGTTCTGGAAAGTTATGAGCATACTGTTTTGAGATTGCCACTATATCATTATGATATGAAGCTATTCAGTATATATGAACACCTGCAGAGCCGGATTTACCAATAGGCCGACTAGGCTGCATTCTAGGGCCCCACAATTCTAGGGGCCCCAAAACTATCAATCAATTTTCAACTTTTACAAACTTTTAATAAGAAAAAATAGGTTTTTATTAAAGTGCTGGATATAAAGTAAAATTTTAAAGATTCCTTATAAGTTATAAGGACCCTTTAAAATTAGACGAATTTTAGGAGCTGAATTTTAGGAACTTTAGGAGAATTTTAGGAGCTGAAAGCCTTGCTCGTCCTAGGGCGCCTAAAAATGCAAATCCGGCTCTGATCACCTGTAAATCATATAGATCACAAAAGATCTATATGATGTAAGATAAGTGATATAAGATCCTGCCAGAAAAAAATAAAGCAGACAACTATGGAAATATATAATGATTATAAGTCTTATATTCAACAGTAGAGTTTAATTTATAATAAAATTTTTTGTAATATTTCTGTAAATCTTTGTAATTAATTTCACAAATCTAAAAAAAACAGTATTATAAAACATCCTCTTTAGACATACAAATGGAAAGCTGAATAAATTTTGATTCTTTATCCATAGAATAGAACAACAGACAGAGATATTGTCTTTTATTGTAAAAAATAAAATAAGCACTGCACAGATAACATACAATAACTGACCCCGTCATTAGAATCTCTTTGTTATTATTATCTGTTTAGATTACATTTTTACCTGCTGTTCATATTTGCAAACAAAAGTAAATTCCAAATTTTCCTGTAGATAAAATGTTCTGTATCTTCAATATAGTCACTTTATGGAATAAATCTGTGAACAACATACAAGCTCCCTGCCGAGTAGGATTCTATTCTGACTACAATGCGTTTTCGCATCTGACACTAATGTGACGTGTCTAATATATATGGGTTATAGCGCGCCTTAATTAATAACTGTCGCTTTTCTTGTGCTCGATAAAGTTGTTGATTTGCATATGAATGCATATTAACATTAGCTTTCATATGTGCGCGCAGCGCCACGAAAACGCATGGCAGTCAAAATAGAATCTTACCTTGCCTTGGTATAAACCAGTGCTTCTCAAAGTGTGAATCGCGACCCCATATGGGGTCGCGTAACAAACTTTGGGGTCGCAAAAATTTTAGCAAATGTTTTAATTCGTATTCCTAGTTTATATACCTCTATAACCAGGATCGCGAAAATATTTTCTCGGGTAAAAGGGGTTGCCAAGTGGAAAAGTTTGAGAAGCGCTGTATTAGAAGGTAAAAGGGGTCGCCAAGTGGAAAAGTTTGAGAAGCGCTGCTGTAAACTATTCGATAAGCATATATGGTCCATAAAATCTTAATTCGTTATAATTTTAATATTTACTTACTTATTTTGCTTTGTATTTTGATTGGTTTCAGTATTATTCCTATAATTCTTTTTCAATTTTGGCATTTTCAGCTGTATGATTGCCTACACGTGCTTATAGCATCAGAAAGATCTACATAAACAATACTTATGTTGCCAGTTTAATACAAAATAAAATATTATGAAAAAATTATTAATTTATTACATGGTTTATTTCAACGATGATTTATTTATTTATAAAAAAAATAGGTACTTTTCCGTTAGCCGGGCGCAAGCGAATTCTGTAATGTATAGTTTTTTGGAGTGAATCTTTTAACACAACGGATTTGTCGATTCGTATTTTATACACTAGTCGGTGGGCGGCGACATTTGCGTCCGGCTAAGGAAAAGAACCAAAAAATATATAATTTCAGTTGAATTCAAATACGAACATTAGATTTCATAAGTGATTGGTGTTACCACATAGCCATCGACGGTCGGATGGCCGAGTGGTAATGCGTTGTCATACCATACAGGAGGACCTGGCCGGCATCTCCTGAAAAGTTTTTTTGGGGTTCTGGACCCAGCGATTCCCGTCCTTCACTATCCGGTATCCCTCTACGGATGTGGGTGCAGCCTGTGGTTGGAATTGACTCCGCCCTTAGTAATCTTCCTGATTGGAAAGAGGCGTAAAAACAAAAATTAAAAAAAGAAACCACATAGCAATCTGGCAGACTAACTTATTGTATTGTCCAAATGGGCATGTGACAAGTATTTGCTTATCATCTAACCGATCCAAATTCAATTTTTGGATCCCATAGCACCAGATTTTTTAAAAGAATCTGAATCTGGACAATGTATTTCATTCTTCATCTGGCGCCGATTTCACTGTAGGTGTAAAGAGCCCATGTTGGCAATGCTATCATTCAAAATGATTAACAATCGGATCTGACTATGTTTTCTCAAAAAGAAAATTATCTGTAATTAATCATAAAATAATACTTAAAATAAGCACGATGTTGTTATAATGTTATTTTAATACATATTTTTATTATTTAAAAAGAAACTGACACAAAGTTGTGAGAGAAAGCAGAAAGGTTAGGTTAGTTAAGTGAAGCCGTCATTTTGCTCAAAAGATACGTTCTCTCTACCGGCAACCACATTTAAAACCCATCATAAACTGGCCAATACCCATGGTGAGTCAATCAGAAGATTAAAGAATGATCAGAAGATTTTTCAGGCCGGATCTGGATCCGGCCTGAAAAATTGGATAGATGGCAATCAGATTTGAACTGGCCTCCAAGGTGGTAAGCGAATGCTTTATCACGCGGCCATCTGGTCGATTCCATCCGATGGATAGTGAGTAAACATTTTTAGTGTCTATTATGGACCAGACACATCTAGTGGATCAGCCATCAGAATTCAATGGCTGGGCTCAGACATCTAGAAAACATAAAGGTATGGGATTCGGGAATTAAAAATGTATCATCCAGTGTATAAGCACAATACGCCTACACTAATTCCATGTTCTCTACAGTCCGCTGATCTTTCACTAAGGAAAGGTAGGCAGTCTGTGGCAGAATCTGCTTTTGCTCCACCATTTACTGATCAACAGATTAGGAAGTAGCGCCATCTGTTAACAAAAATTATTGTTTTTATTTTGGAATCTCAATATTTTTATTTTATTACCCATTTTCTACTATGTAATTTTTCCCTAAATGTATACGGACAATTATGTCAACTATTCCGTCGTCAAGATCTCATATATTAGTAGGCCTACATACATTATAATGATTTCATGCATAGATGACATTTCACATCATAAACAGATTCACATCTTTAATCGATGATATTTTATCACATTACTTATTACATCACATACCAATATTTAGTGACATCATTGGTGGTTTCATCACGGCATTTGACGTGGCAATAAATAGTCTGTATAAAACTTCCTTGTTTGGGACTAAGACCCATCCCAGAATTATTATCTCAAATTTAACAGTATTCGAACTCTTCCTGCTTAACCAAAAGACCTAGCAACATCCAAATTCGAAAAAACTCTGAAAGATTAAATATAATTATCGGCCGATGATTACGTGGTCAAGCAATTGCAACAACATCCAAATTCCAAAAAACTCTGAAAGATTAAATATAATTATCGGCCGATGATTACGTGGTCAAGCAATTGCTGCTTATTAATTTGGAAAAGTGATAAGCAACAATTGGTCAACTGGATGGTTGAAGGATGGGGTTCAACGGCCCAGCCCAGGCCTCTCCTGAAAAACTGGAGGTTTGGGATCCGGATTTGAATCCTGCCAGTGTGATAAGCCACAGCTTTATCCCAAGCTGCCATCCAGTCCACTTTGGAGAACTCGGATTTAATTTCGAATCTCACACTTCATTTCTTAAGAAGGAAGAACTGTATAAATGAAGGATGAGGTTTAATAAGTCCGATCTGTTGAACTCATCCTTTAATCAGATTGACCTCAGCACAGAAGATGGCCAGTCGATAATAGGCTCTAATGTAAAAGTGACTGCCGCCAAACGGTATCCAATGTATGATTCGGTGTCATAATTAAAACTAATCTAAGTGATTGAACACAAATTTTTCTTCGCAATGCAAAATATTTAAACCCAGGACAATTTTTGACACAGTATATCTTCATTACCCGTAAAATCATGAGAAGTAATTTTATAAAATAGGGAACAAATAAACACACGTTCACTATTACATATAAAGATAATATTTATATTATTTATTTATTAGTGGCCGGATGGCCGAGTGGTAACCCGTTGGCATGTCACGCAGAGGACCCGGGTCCGGCATCTCCTGTATAGTTTTTTTGGGATTCTGGGCTCAACCTGGCGATCCTATCCATCACCATCGGCCTCTCTCCACGGATGTGGATGCAGTTCATGGTTGCTACTGGCCTCGCTGCTAAGTGATCGCCCTGATTGGAAAGAGCTTAAAAAATTCAAAAAAGATATATTTATTTATTTGATTCATATTACAGGTAGGCTTCGATTAGTGCGAATAATTGGTTCCACGAATTTCTCGCACTATTCTATTCCTGATATAACTGGTTATATGTTTAATGCACTGATTCTAATAATTTTATAATCATATTGTCAAATTATAAATATACTAACTGATACCTGTGAAAAATCTTATCCTCCAATCTCTCCCATATAAGCCATAAAAAATAAAATTTGGAATGGATAACCATGAGTGAAGCAGTTGCTTATCACCTGAGGATCCAGAACACACTTCTCCAATTTTTCAACTCCCACAACTCTAGTTTTTAGGTGGATCCAGGTTAACCAATTGAATTCCATCTTTCAATTTTTCAGTTGGTCTTATGCCCATCTTGCAGTGGGTCTAAAAGTGCCTGCCACCATCAGTATTCCATCAAAATCAGTCTGAAATGGAAGTATCCTATGCATATACAATTAAATTTGAGCATATACTTCCCTTGCAATTCTTGCAATGCAATGTGAAAGTCAATGTGATGTGACACATGTATGCTAGCTTTACTGGAAGTAATGTAAAGTTAAAAACTTTTGAATAACTGTAACTCCATAAATGCACCCAATAGATATTGATAAAATTTTCCCAAAAAACCATATGCTATATTTATCAATTCAAGCTAATTTCATGGAGGGTAATTTTGTGAAAATTATATTAGTGATATTTTTATACATATATTACAAACACATTGCATATATTTTTATAGCTTTTATGAAATATTTTAAAAACAATTGATATCAAAAATATCATCATCTGTCATCATTATCAAAGGAATTCATCTCTCTATGTAAACTGTATTACTGAAGAAAAATTGTGAGAATTATTTGAAGGAAAACAGTTATTTTCATTTTAACTATTATTTTATGGTTTGCCAAAGATAATTATTTGTAACTTATAAAACTACAGTTATGCCGTTAAAAAGAATTCATAAAATTTGGTCTATTCTTCACGATGGTAGCCTGATGACGCTAAGATATACATCACTTCGTTCTATTTTTCTAATTATTTCATGCATCAGTAACACTATATTCATATTGCCATCTATTGAGAAACTTGTAAAATTTTATTAGTACTTTGTTTAGATAATTATATGTAGATCAAAGATCAAATTAAAAATAATAAAAAAATACCATGTACATCTATATAAAATCCTATTATTGATTAACACCATAATTGCTTTCCTAGTCAAAAAAGAAAAATATGAGATGTCATATCAAAGAAAGATTTAAATCCTGTCATTTACTGGAAATTTTTATTATTTTGTATGGAGCAAGTTTTTCAATAATTACAGGGAAATCAAAAAGTACAATATAAAATTAGAAACTATTCTACATGATTGCATGAAAATGGTTGAAGTACAGTTTGTTCCAAAAAGGTAGTCACCTGCTTCACAGGGACTGAGCTTACCTGAAGTTGATCGGTTATAAAGTCTGTCAGTTCAAACATGCATATTGGAAACTAAAAATGGACGTGTCCGTTTTAACTAAGAATAGGGGTGACGTATGTGAATGAGATGGGTCGATTACAACACTCTGAACTGAAAAAACTAATCACTGCTCACTATTTCAAGCCAGGCAGACTATCTAGTTATGAAGTGAGTAAATAGATAAAATGTTCTAATATCATTTTTTAAATTTTGAATATTGGTAATTATGAATATGATATTTACAGATTTATTTTTTAAAATTCTAATATGCTAATATAAATATACCGAATTTGTTTGCCACTATATATTATATATAAACTATATATAGTTTTTTTTTTATATATTCCTGTCAAGGATAAGAATGAAATTTTATTTGTGTAAAAATGATTTTTTTCAACTTTAAACTGAAAAATGATTTCATATCGAGAATGGCAGCGATGTTTTATGAATTATAATAATTAGATTTAATAGTAGTATATATATTACCAGCAAAGTATGAAATGCAGGCATTTTATAGAATGCCTGGCGTTTTTAGGCAAAGTATGAAACGATTAATATTATATATACTTTGCCTAGGCATTATATACAATGACTGATGCTATTTAGGCAAAGTATAAAACACTTGCGCTCAGTGCCGGATCTAAGCCAATTGGATCGATTGCACCAATCTGACCCCGCATTGAGGCAAAATGAAATCACGAAAAGACTAATAAACGAAGAATAATCGTTTACATTTACTATTATAGATGGACATTTACACCCCAGCCTTCTAACATCTAATTTTTAAAAAATCCACAAAAAAAAAATTTTTTTTGGAAAAACTGAATGTAAATGAATTGATTTTATTTTATCTCTTGGAACAGTAGTACTGAAGTAGATGAAACTCGCATTTTTAACGTAAATATAAGACTGGAAGATCTTAGCCATAGGAAATCAGTTATATACTATAAATGGAATTTGCAGAATAACAAGTGAGTATTTTTTAAAATGATGTGATTTTCAACAAGTGAATCATTAATTCTGTTCTTATCAGGAATGTTATCGAAGGTTCTACTGTTATTATTGATAATTGATGAAGATATAGCCAATCGTAATAATTAGTTTAAAAACATTTTAAGGTAAATCATTGAAAAAACTTCACAGATTTTGATTTTTTCTGGAAAAATATGCAGAGAATTTTAAAAAGTTCAGCTCACTTAAAAAATATTCCTAAAATCTGCTCAGAATATAATTCATCAGATAAATAGTTTTTATTTTTATTTTTGAGAGACAATGAATCAATTATATTTTGCACCGTTTGACAAAATTATTGATATTTTTAAAGTTGCTTTTAATTTTCATAAATAAGTATTAATTTAACATCTTTCGTGTATTTTCATATGTTGATTTCATGACTCTTTGATGCTATTTAGGCAAATTTATTAAGTCATATATAATGCCTAGACATTATATACAATGCCTAGGCAAAGTACATAACATTAATCGTTTCATACTTTGCCTAAAAATGCCAGGCATTCTATAGAATGCGTGCATTTCATACTTTGCCGGTAACATATATATTCGAAAGATAATTATTTTGGTAAATCTAAAGCAAATGCATATGTATATATGACTAATTCAAAATAAACATTTAATGATATAATTAATAAAGTATTTCATAAGAAATGATTTTTTAAAATGAAATTTTATATAAACTGAGATTAGCATTTATATCTTTACAAATCAAGTCCAATTGTTTTATAATGTTTTGGGTGAAAACAATAAAAATACAAAGTGAAAGATATAACTATCTTTATTAAAATAAATAGAACATAATATGTAAATATGTAACAATTGAAATCTGCTATACTTTGTCTTTATACCAAACTTTCAGAAAGACATGGTAGAACAAACTATAAATTTGACTATCGAACACAAATATAAACTCTTATTAGAAAAATTAGTAGAAAACCAAAACAGACATAATAACACAAACTTCATTTTGACACTCACGTTCAATTTTTATATTTTCTTTTTTAAATCCGACGATTGAGTTGTCATGGAAATGAAATAAATATCATATGGTTTTTATCATTTGGTCAATTAACGGATAATAAATACTTTATCAATCAGAATCATTTGGAACATTTTTAAATGAAACATCTTAATGCATTTTCAAATAAAACAATAAAATAAAATACTTCTCGTAGTTGCCATTATGTTATTGCTAGTGCTTCGCTTGGTCCTTTAACAACTTATCGCTTAATTACTCGCTTAGTTACAACCATATAATGTTGCATTTTGCCTAAATTAATAATAACATAGATTAATTTGTAAATAATAACTGAAAATTTCCTAATAAATGCTCATAATCAATTTTCGGAAAAAATGATTGAACACCTGTCATTAAACCTACCTCCTAATAAATGCTCAAAATCAGTTTTCAGATAAAATGATTGAACACCTGTCATTAAGCCTACCTAACCCTTAGAAGAAAAAAATGGAATCGTCCAAAGTTCTGCAAACTCGAATTCACGCCTGAACCGATCAATCTCATTGGTTTGTAAGTATTGTAAGGAAGCCAAACATCTTCTGCTTAGGTGACTACTTTTTTGAAACGAACTATACATTGACTAATACTTCAACCATCTTCTTAAGCTGATCAATAAAAAAGTTAGAGAAAATATAAAGTTGAATGTGCAGCATATTAATATATGGCTATGATATAAAATAAGTCAATGGTGACAGATAAAGACTTTCCGAGTTTATCACTGGCAAAGCTCATTGAAATATGCATTTGGTATGAGTGCAGTAAATTAATCACACTTGGTGTCAGGAATTCTGATTTAATTGAATTGCTTGTAAATTCAACAGCTTTTATCCCACATTTCTGAAACACAGAAATAAAATAATAATAAGATCCTTGTTTGACACTGGGGCTAGGTTTTTGAAAATTCCAATTTTAACTAAAATAACTAACTGAAACTAAAAATTTCATTGACCTAGCATATAAATTTTCTAAGAGATGGATTCCTAATTTGATTCTGGGTCCTCTGAATCAAAAACCAAAGTGCTGCACCCAGTCAATTTAGTCAAATGTCCTATGTGCTGTATAGTTATCTAAGCTAATATATTGTTCAGAACTTGAGTTAGGGCTCATAAAATATGGATACCCTGTTTTCTAAAATTAGAGATTCCCATTTTGCTTTCTCTTTATTATGAAGAAAATAGAAATATAATAAAACAGAGATTTATTCTGTTTCATTGCCTTAAAATTTAATTAATTAATTTAGTTTTTGCTGGAACTGTAATAGCAAAACAACATTGAAGTGAGGCAATGTTAAACAAGAGCCCAATATACTGGAAATCTATGATCAAATCTCACATTAAAATCTAAAACTGATCAGATTTCTTCCAAAATCTTTTGAAGACATGATTAAAAAAATATTTTAACACAATTATTTTGCCAGTTTTTTATTATTTTGTCATGAAAGATGTCAATTTTATTAAATTGCCTATGAAATCTCATTCAACTATATAAGATCTAAATTAGTCTAATAAACTTAACCAAATTATTACATTTAATGGTGATATAGTTTGGTTGAGTGTGTTCTTTGATTATATATTCTTTATTCACTTATAAGATTTATATTGGAGAATAAAGTTATAAGTACAAATAATCATCTAAACTTATGACTATTTGTATTTATAGACAGTGATGTAATCAGTAAATTCTGTGATTGGTTAATGCAATTCTCTGGATTCGAATCTCTGACCTAATGGATTGATATATGGAAGCATCTATTTTGTGATTAGTTTTTATTGCTTTGTTTATTAAGATAATGTATAGTGTCCCAGTAAACATTAGTACAAGTTGTCCTTGATTTAATTTGACTTATGATATTCAGATCTTATGATGGCCTTACAATATTCCAAATTTGGCTATTTTCATAGCATACTGGCTAGAAATATTTTATTTCATTAAAAATATAGTAAAACAATCACTTTTCAATTTAGAGATCCAGGTTCAATTTTGGATTATTTTATAATCTTGAGAACCTGGGATCAAATCTGGATGATTTTACTTTTTAAAAGATTCAGTATTCCAATTTTTATTCAAAATATTACAATTCCATTCTCAATTATTGCATTTATCCTAAACTACTCAAAATATTACGAACTCAAGCACTTTACACAGTTGGTTGTATAAAAATCTTTATTTGGGGCATTTTTGATTAGTAGTTGAGAACAAAACCACTTTTCTGTTAGCCGGGCGCAAGCGAATTCTGTAATGTATAGTTTTTTGGAGTGAATCTTTAACACAATGGAATTGTCGATTTGTATTTTATACACTAGTCGGTGGGCGGCGACATTTGCGCCCGGCTAACGGAAAAGAACCCCAATTTTTATTATTATTATTAAAATTGTTACCATTATGGATCATTTTCGACTTATAACAGGTTTATCAAAACAACCCCATCATAAGTTAGGAATAACCTATAGTGAGAAATTCATAAATTTTGGGCATTTCCAACCAATTTATGAATTTTTCACTATAGGTTATTATCCTACAATATTTAAATGCAGGCTATGTTTTTCTAAAGTGTATTGTATTTGTTTTTTCAATGTACGATTTTTTCTTTGATATTCAATGTGGTACAATGTATTTTCGGGAAAGCATAGCCTATAACTAAAGATTACTTTTCTCAACAACCATACTTGCACAAACCATTTTTGCATGATAACTCAGTAATAAAGTCTTTCCGAACTTATGTTCATAAGATAATTTATGCTTATTTTGATCGTAGAATATGCCTGTTCATCCTGCCGATGATTTACGGTCATCCTATATACTCGAGGTAAATCTATTGAATTACAAAATAAAGTTCACCGCAATTTATGGAAAAATTAAATTAATGATTCTTGATATTCTTTCCAATTAATATTTCTCTGCAATATCATAATTATCATATTTAATTACATTGCTTTAATTAATATCAACTTTATGTACAAATTCCGATAACGTATGACATTTGTTTACCTTGATACTTCAAACCAAGAAGTTTTTGTCTCTCAGGTAAAACACCTGTTTTTTGTTGAATGACTTGCTTCAAATCACCAACTGTATCATTCCCATCTAAGTTTTCGATAAGATATTCTTTACCATTCCATTTTACAACAACATCCAAATTCGACATTATTCTTAATTTATTAATTTCTAACAACTGTTCGCCATTCTTAAAACAGTTGTAAGCGCCGCACAACGGGTAATCTTCTAAATGTAAATACAATATATTAAGCGTTTTTTTTTTTTTTTCATTGATTTTGATTTTTTCTGGAAAAATATGCAGAGAATTTTAAAAAGTTCAGCTCACTTAAAAAATATTCCTAAAATCTGCTCAGAATATAATTCATCAGATAAATAGTTTTTATTTTTATTTTTGAGAGACAATGAATCAATTATATTTTGCACCGTTTGACAAAATTATTGATATTTTTAAAGTTGCTTTTAATTTTCATAAATAAGTATTAATTTAACATCTTTCGTGTATTTTCATATGTTGATTTCATGACTCTTTGATGCTATTTAGGCAAATTTATTAAGTCATATATAATGCCTAGACATTATATACAATGCCTAGGCAAAGTACATAACATTAATCGTTTCATACTTTGCCTAAAAATGCCAGGCATTCTATAGAATGCGTGCATTTCATACTTTGCCGGTAACATATATATTCGAAAGATAATTATTTTGGTAAATCTAAAGCAAATGCATATGTATATATGACTAATTCAAAATAAACATTTAATGATATAATTAATAAAGTATTTCATAAGAAATGATTTTTTAAAATGAAATTTTATATAAACTGAGATTAGCATTTATATCTTTACAAATCAAGTCCAATTGTTTTATAATGTTTTGGGTGAAAACAATAAAAATACAAAAGTGAAAGATAGTTATATCTTTATTAAAATAAATAGAACATAATATGTAAATATGTAACAATTGAAATCTGCTATACTTTGTCTTTATACCAAACTTTCAGAAAGACATGGTAGAACAAACTATAAATTTGACTATCGAACACAAATATAAACTCTTATTAGAAAAATTAGTAGAAAACCAAAACAGATATAACACAAAATTCATTTTGACAC
>AYEL01085769.1:0-34960 GCA_000484575.1 Olivierus martensii
TTTTTTTTTTTTTTTTCATTTAATTATAAATTTAAATATTTAATATTATATCATCATAAATTTATTTAATATAAATTATACTAAATAAAGTATTGAATTCAATTAAATTGTTGAATTTAAAAATTAAACACAGTAATTTACGCGTTGAAAATCTTAAAATACAAGTGTAATAACTACTGTATTAGCGGTTTTTTTTTTTTAATTAAAAAAGGAAAATTATTAAATTTTATTTTTTTCTAATAAACTTATTAACAAACTAACTTCTATCGTTACTTCATAAAAATATTTTAAAGATTATTTTATAAATTATAATGCGTATACAGTATCTGACATTTTTAAAATATATATTGTATTTAATTTTTAAAATTGCGTTATTTTTATTTATTTATTTAAAAGATAAAGAAGGCACTACTTGTTGTTTGGCATATGAAAAATGAAGTGAAGAAGTTAGAAGAGTTTAAGAAAGATTTAAACTTCCTGTCAATAGAAAATGTGACAGGCCATTAGCGGAAGATATAGAAGAGCAACCATTAATTTTTTTTTATATACAAAAGTTAAATACATAAGTAGTTCTATCATATTATTTACATTATATACTTATAATTTTTTTTTAAATACAAAACCTTGCACAGTAGCCTTACAGAAGGTTTTAAATACAAAACCTTCTGTACAATAGGCGAGGAAATGATGACACGACGAACATAAAACACAATTTCCTGCACAGTTCAGCTGTACTGTCCGACCAGCTTAGCCGCGACCATCGACGCAAGTACGCGTGCGCTAACTGAACGAGTCCAGTGACAAAATAGGGATGATAGGTTCTTATTGTAATGTTGAATGCTAAATGATTAGTTTTGACGTTGGAAATAATATATTTAATGCACATAGATGTTTTCAAACGCAAGATAACTGAAGTTGAATGGAAGTTCACACATGGATGTTTTCAAACGCAAGATAACTGAAGTTGAATGGAAGTTGCATATGGATGCTTTCAAATGCAAGATAACTGAAGTTGAATGGAAGTTTATTTTGTCAAGGTTGAATGATAAAATGATTAGCAAGTATGCATGCGCTAACTGAACAAGTCCAATGACAAAATAGGAATGACAGCTTCACACATGGATGTTTTCAAATGCAAGATAACTGAAGTTACTTTGCACATGGATGTTTTCAAACGCAAGATAACTGAAGTTGAATGGACTTATTGTAATGTTGAATGCTAAATGATTAGTTTTGACGTTGGAAATAATATATTTAATGCACATAGATGTTTTCAAACGCAAGATAACTGAAGTTGAATGGAAGTTCACACATGGATGTTTTCAAACGCAAGATAACTGAAGTTGAATGGAAGTTGCATATGGATGCTTTCAAATGCAAGATAACTGAAGTTGAATGGAAGTTTATTTTGTCAAGGTTGAATGATAAAATGATTAGATATGACGTTGGAAATAGTATATTTAACAGAACTTAATATATTAATTCAATAGACATTGGAAATATTTTATTGTAATGTCGAATGCTAAATGATTAGTTTCGACGTTGGAAATAATATATTTAACAAAACTTAATATAATATTAATTCAATAATCCCACTCGTCATTATACGACTGTGACACTCCCTTTCGCGTTTGGACTCATCCACCTTAGCTAGGCGCGGCTTTCGTGACGAACAATAGTCTAAATCGTTTTAAGTAACTTAGGAAGTTCCCATGTCCAGTTAACACTAAATTATCATATAACACTAACTTGTGTTATATGATAATTTGTCATTATGTATTTGTTTTTATTCTTTTTTGTATGGATGAAATAAATTCATATGTTTGTCTTCCAGTATTGCTATTTTTCAATCACTCTGCCACATATCATAAATTGCTTTATTTCAAGAATTTTTGTAGAAGATGCAACTTTTAGTAGTAATAAATAAAATTAAGCAAATCTTTTATTTTCGAACCAATATTATTAGCCGCATAGTTATTAATTTAATTATTTTATAGATTATTAATAATTTACTTTATATCAGAGGTTTCCAACTTTTTGACTCTCTTGGGTCCAGCTTGGGCCACATTTAAAAAAAAAATAGTCTCAGGCTGCACATACTAATATACTATTTCTAATGATAGTTGTTAAGCAAAAAAGTTAATAAATAATGTATAATATATGATATTCACCATGGCAAATATATCGTAGCATAATAATCTTTCATTTCTTTTCCTTCAGAAATTTTTTTAAAATCATTGAGCGGGTCAAGAAGTTTTAATCACTGAAATAAGAAATATTTTAGAAAATGGAAATAGGAAGTGTGAATAGGTATTTAAATAATAAAAACTTCATTTAAGTACATAAAAATCTCAATGTTTTAGGGAAAAATCTTAATTTTTTACGATTTTATGTTGGACCGCGGGTTTTTTTTTGTCAACAGATGACGCCACTTTCCACTCAGTAAGAGTACTAAGAGGCGGGGAGAAACAAGTCCTTCCACAAGCTCCCACCCCTGCGGAGGGGTCAGCTGGATTGTGGAGGATGGGGAGCGACGGGCCGGGCCCGGACCCCATGAGAAATATTTTCAAGGGGTGAGACCCGAGATTCGAACCCGGGTCCTCCAGAGTGGAAAGCCGAAGCGTTTCCACGCGGCCAATCCGGCCGACTTGGACCTTCTTGATTTGAGTACTCTGCCATCTTGTATCAGATCGCAAAGCATCATGGTATAACCATAACGTTGAAACCTAGAACTCGTTCTAGGTTGTCAACTTCGCGTCGGTTACGCTGCGTTATGGATAAAGTCGGAGGAAAAAAAACCGGGACCAGACCTGGGTCCTCCAGCGTGGTACGCCAACGCGTTACCACTCGGCCATCCGGCCGCCTTGGATCGCGGGTTGGACAGCCATGATTTATATTTATTAATGAATTATTTATTATAAAAAATAGCACTTATTAATGCATATTACTTTTATAAGAAATCATAAATAGCATGTCAGCATTCTAAAACCATAAAAATGTATCAAAAATTTGTCATAACTTCTACCAGATCAATTTTCACGCATTTTTTTTAAAATAAAAACTCACTAAAAATCCTAAATTATATTATTTGAAATTATTTAACTTTAATAATTTAACATAAAAATTTGCATGAATTTATATAATTATTGGGCATGATTAAAATGAAATCATGCCCGAAATGCATTCGCACCAAATTGTTTAAATATTAAAATAATATTTTTAACATTTTTTTGTTCAAAAATGTTAAAAAACCTTTTTTGCATTTCTGAGCAAAAGGCAGAATATATTCACTACCTGACACTAAATATGAGATTGAAAGGATCTATTTTATGGGCAGTTGCCTACATACATCAGTATTGTCCGTCTACAAAAGCCGCGCCTAGCTAAGATAGATGAGTCCAAACGCGAAAGGGAGAGTCGCAATCGGTATAATGACGGGTAGCCACGCTTAGCTAAGGTAATGAGTCCAAACGCGAAAGGGAGAGTCACAGTCGGTATAATGACGGGTGGAATTGTTTCGGTTTCGATTTACTTTAAGTTCTGTTAAATATACTATTTCCAACGTCGAAACTAATCATTTAGTTAGACATTACAATAAACTTCCATTCAACTTCAGTTATCTTGCGTTTGACAATAACTTTCATTCAACTTCAGTTATCTTGCGTTTGAAAACATCCATATGCGAAGGACATTACATTAAACTTCCATTCAACTTCAGTTATCTTGCATTTGAAAAATTCTGTTAGATATACTATTTCCAACATCAAAACTAATCATTTAGCATTCGACATTACAATAATTCCATTCAACTTCAGTTATATCTTGCGTTTGAAAACATCCATGTGCGATTACATTCAATTTTAATTAATCATTTAGCATTCGACATTACAATAAACTTCCATTCAACTTCAGTTTTCTTGCGGTTTGAAAACATCCAATGTATGCAAAGCTGTCATCCCTATTTTGTCACTGGACTCATTCAGATCGGAAGAGGAAGCTGTCCTCCCTATTTTGTCATTGGACTCGTTCAGTTAGTGCACGCAAACCTGTCATCCCTATTTTGTCACTGGACTCGTTCAGTTAGCACACGCTTACAATAAGCTTCCATTCAACTTCAGTTATCTTGCGTTTGAAAACATCCATGTGAGATTGTCATCTCTATTTTGTCAGTGGATTTCAGTTAGTGCACGCGTACTTGTCCTATTTTGTCATTGGACTTGTTCAGTTAGCGCATGCATACTTGCGTCGATGGTCGCAGCTAACCTGGACGGACAGTAATTTGATGATAATTTTTTCTTGCGTTTGAAAACATCCATGTGCGAAGCTGTCATCCCTATTTTGTCTGGACTCGTTCATTTAGCGCACGCGTACTTGCGTTGATGGTCGCGGCTAAGCTGGACGGACAGTATAAGCTCTGTTATTGCATCCTATACGTTAACAGGTTGCTCAGTAGAACACTTTAAGATAGTTACCAACGTTTCTTACTAACATTATAATTCAAAAAATTTTGTACCTATTTTTTATTAAAAAAAAACTAGTAGAATTTAATTTTTGAAAGTAAATTTTAGAATATAGACGAATTCAGTCACAGTTTCAGATGTTTTTGCATGGGGCAAATTTTGCAAACATGAAACTATTATGGCATTCTAAAATGATATAAAACTTTTAACATTAATTAATTTTCTTGATTACGACAATTTCTTGAATTGGTAATTTGATACAGGATTAATTCAGATTATAATGATTTATTTTTTAATTTTCTTAAATAATTCCGATAATTTTTTGTGCGAGTCCACACTTCGATAGCTCAAACACGCAACTATTGATTTAATACGCATGAAATTCAAATTCTAGTCATGAGAATACTTGAATGAAAATATTCGAATATCATATTTTATCAAAAATCTCGCATCATTAGAAAATTAAAAAAATAAAATAATTTCGATTGTAGAATTTTTAAATTAAAAAAAAAACAAAAAAATTAAACAATCGAATTTTTTCTAAATAATTATTGGACTAGAATGAAAAATGCTAAAAGCAACAAATTTAAAATATTTAATTATTGACGGATGAATCGTAATTTAATATAATAATAAAAAAAACCTCTCTAAACAAATTAATTTTCCTTTAGTAAACTAAATCATAATTAAATGAGAATCTCAATTTAATAAATGATAAATGAATGAAATTGTCATAAAAAATAAAATGTATACAAATTAAATATGAATTTAAATTTGTTAAAAACCATTTAAAATAACTCCATAACATTTAGAGAAGTTTTTTTATTAATTAAAAAGATATTAATTGTGATTAAATACATTGAACACAAATTAAGCAGTTAATTAAATTAAAATATTCTATCTGTATTTTATCTAAAAGACAACAGATGCTTTTTATTTCTAGTTATGAACTTTCGCTCCTTTTGGATGATTTATAGCTATAAAAAACTTGACGACAGCATCGGAAGTCAGTATTGAGTCTATGGAAACGGCATATTACTAACTTTTGTGATAATATAAATGCGCACGGAACAATCGATTTCGATGTATAAGGTAACAGCGTCAATAAGAACGGTGTTTATTTTTATGTAATCATGTCTCTGAGTTTTCAGTTTCGAATAGACATTAAATACAATTTGCTTTGTTTGACGACTAATCATGTAGCCTTTTGAGAATGACTTAAAATTACAACTAAAGACGTCCTTGATTACAATTCTCGCCAATTTATTAACATAGTATCGAGTGGAATATGATGATCAGATGAGCAGAACATCATTGCGCATTTGATCATCATGTAGTAGTAGTAGTAGTAGTAGTAGTCGTAGGATAGGGGCTTCCGTAGCCCTAGCACTGCGACCATATCATATATATTATAGACACGCAGATAATTCATTACATGTTAAAATAACGTTAATTTTATTCGAAGCTTATACTTATTTGTCAAAATTGTCATTATTTTATGACAATTTATTGTAACGTCACGAATAATTTAGTGGATTATAACATCGGCGTAGTGATATAAATGAACTTCGGCTCCCCCATAGACTCAACACTGACTTCCGATGCTGTCGTTAAGTATTTCAATACTCATTTGAAAATTTTTGCAGAAACAAAAATCGTGCTTCTTAATTTTATTCATAAGATGCTATTGTTTATGCCGGAAAGGAACGATGAGAAATTATTACACGAGTTGTTCGAATTGGCAGTCGAGGACGTCATTGCACAGGCTCGAACAATTTCTCATTGTTCTCTTTCCGGCATTATACTCTGCACCACAGACTATGTTGTAAACATGCTATCAAATAAATGTTTTTTTTTTTGTACTTATTATTGTACTGTTTGTCATCCCCGCTTTACGCCAGACCCTGCATAAGTATTTTCGCGATTTTCACGACTAAACGTAGTTTGCGATAGCGTATCCATTGGCAATTTTGGTTCTTCTTAATGTCTACTATCGCTCCTCTGAGTTTGTCGCCGCTTCAACAGAACACTCAGTACACACACACACACATATATATATACAGTATATATAATTAAACAAGCATATACTCCAATACAGTATATGTTTGTTTAATTTGCATTAAATTTTATTCTAAATGATAAAAGCTATTTCCGCCTTTCTTGGTATAATTATTTATAATGATCCGACTCAACAGACTGAACTATTCAGTAATTTTTAAAATAAACGATCTAAAAATAATACCGAATAATCAAACAATTGAAAAATTTTAACAATTTTAATCGACAAATGGCGAGATGTGTTAAAATTTTCTACCTTAGAAAATTTGTTTTCTGATGGCCTATTATTTAATAATTCCTAAAACATATAATTCATTTTCCTATTCATTTAGTTTTAGAAATATTAAATTTTGATTAATTGTAGTCTCAAAAGATGGCTGAGAACATAGGTTTCGGCATCGATGGGGTTCAGTATTACTGATTAAAAAACATTATACAGGAAAACCTGTGCTGGTACCACCTGAGCTAGGTGGCCAACCTACAAACCGTGATCACCTTAATATCCGCCCAAGCATATTGCGGGAATTTTTAAACTGTGTAAAATGGCCATCTGTGGCCATGGCCAGTAATATTTAATCTCGTCATGTTGTGTGCAACATCTACTAGGTGGCCAGCAAATCGTATTTTGATCAGAACTGCCAGACGGGCTCTAGATCTTCTATCAGCTGAGCATTCTAAAGTGAAAAAATCCCGAAAAAAGACATTAATTAGTGATTTCTTTCCTTATATTTAATTAACAATGTGAAATTGTGACTTTGTAAACTTTGTATTTTAAACTTTGATGTTTAATAAAGAAATTTGTAGCTAACCTGTTCTTGGTGGTCACAATCTCAGCCAACGAAAGGTGGCCACCTAGCACAGGTTTTTCTGAATAACAAGAAATTGTGGGATCGCGGTCAGTTAAGTCAGGATATTTCTGACACCAGGTGTGACAATTTGTCGCGTTCACACCAGACGCGTGTTTTTAATGATTTTTGGCCGAAAAGAATTTTAAATGTGGGTTTATGGATAAGTGCCACTCCGGATCCGAAGTGTTAAGAAATTCACTGGAATGAACTCACACATTTTGGAATATAACAATAATAAAAATAAAAGAAGGAAAAAAGTTTCTTTACATGGATGAAAGAACAATGATAAATTTACATATATATATATACTAGTAAAAAGAAGGCAAAAGCTAACTTGATAAATCTAAATAATTCAAAATTAATCAAGAAATTCCTATATAAAAATGAGGGGATTCTACTCCTCACCCACAGACATACCTTGAGGGAGACTTATCTGGTTTTTCTTCCTTTCTTTTCTTAAAATGATCCAAGAATCGAAGCAAGTAAGCGTGAGAGAAGGAGAGTGACAAGAGCTCTGCTCAGTGCTCAGTTCAACGCAGCTTGTTCTACTGCCTCTCCCGGTTTTTATCCCCTGGTCCACCCAATCACATCAGTAGAGAGCAGGGACGTAACTACGGATGGGCCCGGGTGGGCCATGGCCCATGTATTGAAAGTTCTGGCCCATGTGCTGGCCCACCCTGAATATATAACCCGAAACGTAAAATTGAAAACTGCAAGAATTCAGCACCTCATAATCCAATACGCCTTGTATTCCGTAAAAATGAAAATAAAAAACCACAAGCATAATTTAAGCCTACATAATTTCACGCTAATAGCGATAAAAAATTTTATTTACAAGCCGCGAAAAACGCGTCCTTTGCATATTTTACGCAGTACTTAATTAATGTGATTAGCTGGAAAGAATAAATAAAGTTTCAAAATACTGATAAATATAAATATTTATTTGATATCAGCTCAATACAAAATTATGCGGTGATTTTTACTTAATGATGCAAAACGATCGATTACTTTGTCCAAATCGAGAGCTTTTGCAATTTTTCTCTCGATGAACATGATTGCTAAATTGCTTAACCGATCATCAAGCATTCTGTTACGTAAATACGATTTAATAAAGCGCATACGGGATAATGTTCTTTCACATCGGTGTGGCCCACCCAAAAAAAAAAAATGCTGGTTACGTCATTGGTAGAGAGAGAGGTTCGAACTCACTTCTGTCCTTATTCGGTCACTCTCTTCCACTGGGATTGTCAGGTCAGGGAGAGCTCTAAGGGCCGGCAAGCCGGACATTTGTCCGGGGCGGCAAATTTAAAGGGCGGCATTTTGGTTGCGTACGTACCCTAATTGGCAAGAGTAGAATTAGGAACAAATATACAATGAAATTCTTTTTACCGCATTAAGATAGATTGTTTCGTTTTAGAGTTATTCTTTGTTAAACAAACAAGGATTGAACTCTGAAATGTGAGGAGCGGCATACTGAAATAAATCAAAAATATAAAGTGATGTAAGTACACAAATTGTTTAACAACAACTTGTGCAGTTATATACTTTATATTTTTGTTTTATTTCACTATACCTCATCTCACATTATTTACTTTATGTCACTTTTTGATTTTTTTTCAAAATAACAAAGCACACATTATAATTTAATATGACAAAATATTTTTATCAAATAAAAAATGGTTTATACGAAAATTTTAATTGATATCTTTGCATTTATCAATCATCATCTCGACTATGTTCACATTTCGTTCATT
Organism: Olivierus martensii; assembly: GCA_000484575.1. Lineage (NCBI taxonomy): Eukaryota > Metazoa > Arthropoda > Arachnida > Scorpiones > Buthidae > Olivierus > Olivierus martensii. Next base: position 9,121 of record AYEL01085769.1, read on the forward strand.
TCTTTTGAATTATCGCCCCTATTGGTTTTTCTGACATAGTTGCCAACAAATTAAATTGTAGAACACGAAAAAATAAAATTGAACGTATTATGAGGCTAGAGTAGCCTAATACGCGATTACACCGAGGTGATGATCAGCACTCGCCCCAGGTAACAATATTTACGAGGCGAGAGCTTACCAGAATTTTTCTCAATAAATTTTGAAATGTCAAGAAATATTGTTTATTTAATATAAATTTTAAACAATATTCTTCATACTTACCAAAAAGAAAAGCTCCCAATGTGAAGTTATCTTAAGAATTATTGCACTTTTAAGATATTGTCAAAGTTGTGTGTGCTATTCGGATGCGACACTTGTAAAGGTCGATGTAAATACTGGAATCGCATCATTCATCGTGCGTTATCTATGTCGATAGGTTGATAGATTACTACAATATCAAATAACGAACTTTCGCTTAAAAGAAAGCCCGATAATGCACTTGCCCCAACTATGCCCTTACCCCATTTCGCCTTATATATTTTTAAAAACTATATGTTTAAAGGGCGGCAATTTGTCATTTTGTCCGGGGCGTCATAAATGCTAGAGCGAGCGCTGGTCAGGTGGACCTTACTGACAGGAAATTTTACAATATTGTTTTTCTAGTGAATAATATTCCATTTTTGCTTTTGTTCTAATATGATAATGTTTCACTTGTGGATATGGATTTTTTGTAAATAATGACCATGCAAACATTCCTTTTGCCGAAGAATTACGAACATCAAATGTTCCTTCTTTATTTTCTGTTCTAAGTACAATTTCACATTTTTGTCAAGACATTTTTTCCTTTTAATTTTAACTTCCTTTTAAATAAACCAGCGTGATTTATAATTTACTGGTCCCAATCTCTTTTTTTTTTGTGATCTGTTTCATAATATTCTCTTCTTTGCCTGTCATAATCTTCATTCATTGTATCCATCCAAGTTCAAAATTTCTGTATTTATCATTACATTTTGAAATAAAAATTCATTTAACGCGTACCACAATAATCATCCATTACTCTATTTGATTATCGTTTCTTCTCTCAATACATTGTTTATGATTTTGTTTGACAAGTTACAACATTCTTTTCTCTCCCCCTAACTTAAAGGGTAAATCGGCCGGATTGGCCGCGTAGAAACGCTTCAGCTTTCCACTCTGGAAGATCCGGGTTCGAGACTCGGGTCCTCCAGAGACTCGAACCCGGATCCTCCAGAGACCCACCCTTTGAAAATATTTATCATGGTATCCGGGCCAGACCCGTCGATTCCCGTCCTTCACAATCCGGCTGACCCCTCCGCAGGGGTGGGCAGCCTGAGATCGGCCCAATCCGGCTGACCCCTCCGCAGGGGTGGGCAGCCTGTGGAAGGGCTTGTTTCGCCCCGCCACATAGTATTCTTCCAGAATGGAATATGGCGTCATCTGTTGAAAAAAAAAACCTGAAGGGTCAGGCGGCCGGATGGCCTTGGCGTGCCAGGCAGAGGACCCAGGTCTGGTAACGCCTGAAAAGTTTTTCTTGGTATGGGGCCCTGCCCGGAGATCCCCGTCTTTCACTATCCGGACCCTCTCCACGGGTATAGGTGCAGCCCGTGGTTGGAACTGGCCCCGCCCCTTAGTAATCTTCTTGATTGGAAAAGGGCGTAAAATATGCAAAAAACCTAAAGGGTCGTTTAAAGTTAAAACTTGATTATTAAATTTAACAATTCTTCAAAAACACAATAAATTAATAAATCGCCATTGTAAAATTAAAAGTGATTGATATTATAAAATAAATTTCATTGCTTCAAGTTACATATATACTCTATTATTATATAGTATTTGACAATAATATATTTAATCTAACCATTACAATAATGATAAAAAATTGAACAAAAAAATTAGAAAACTACATAATACAGTCAAACCCCGATAAGACGCTCCCCGTTAACCCGCCACCCTCGTTGATTGCCAAGAAATTTAGCAGAACGGATCTTCCTTATGTTAATGGAATAAGTAAGTCCCGATAAGACGCCATCCTTCATCCTCCAATAGAAACCTCTAAACAAATATTCCTTTTTGTATTGTATTTTTTTTTTTTTTTGTTAACAGATGACGCCACTTCCCACTCAGTAAGAGTACTAAGTGGCGGAGCGAAACAAGCCCTTCCACAGGATGCCCACCCCTGCGGAGGGGTCAGCCGGATTGTGGAGGACGGGGATCGACGGGCCGGGCCCGGACCCCATGATAAATAATTTCAAGGGGTGGGACTCGAGGCTCGAACCCGGGTCCTCCAGAGTGAAAAGCCGAAGCGTTTCCACGAGGATAATCCGGCCGACTTGTATTGTATTTGTCCTCATTAATCCGCCAGGGGCATGCAAAGTGATTCACATCCCGAAGTTCATCAGTACTGTATATACAGTATTAAAAGCTCTCTGGATTCATTAGTAACCAGTGAGTATGAGAGATGGAATTAATGGTTAATGATGTGTCTCTTTAAGCCTGGTTCACACCTAGGAGGTAGAAAATTTAAGATAGTAAGAACCAGATCATTTCCATAGTGACTAGTCACGTGATACGAAGTTTTGTTAATGTTTCGTCATTCCACAACGTTCGCGAAAGGCGCCTCTGTTATTTGAAACTCGTCAGCATCCTTGCTGTAGGTGAAGTCCGATATGTCCATTTGCTTTCCAAAAACTTTCTCATTGTTTTCTATATAGTACTGTACATATACGGTAGCTATACCGTAAAGTATACAGTTTTTTTGTTAACAGATGACGCCACTTTCCATTCAGGGAAATTACTAAGTGACGGGGCGAAACAAGCCCTTCCACAGGCTGCCCACCCCTGCGAAGGAGTCAGCCGGATTGTGGAGGACGCGGATCGACGGGCCGGGCCCGGATACCATGATAAATATTTTCAAGGGGTGGGTCTTTGTAAGATCCGGGTTCGAGTCTCGAACCCGTGTCTTCCAGAGTGGAAAGCCGAAGCGTTTCCTCGCGGCTAATCTGGCCGACAGTATACAGTTTTTAGAAATGTTAAGTTTGGATGCTAAATATAAATGTACTATATTTTATTAAATTTAATAAACTCGGTGTTCATTTTCATTCCTATACTATACGTGTTTTCGATAAACAACCCCGATTAACTGTCAAAATCGTCCCGAAAGGATGGTTGCGTCTTATCGGGGTTTGACTGTAATTGAAGAATTTTAATGCTTGCTCTGCTTGATAAAGAAAACATTTGTAGGAAGATTGAAGATCATCCGGTAGTCGGACGGATTGGCCGCGTGGAAACGCTTCGGCTTTCCACTCTGGAGGACCCGGGTTCGAGTCTCGGGTCCCACCCCTTGAAAATATTTTTCATGGGATCCGGGCCCGGCCCGTCGATCCTCGTTCTCCACAATCCGGCTGACCCCTCCGCAGGGGTGGGCAGCCTGTGGAACGGCTTCTTCTTCTGTTTCTGATATGGAGGTTTTAGGTTCACTTTGTCCTCCGAGCTGTGTGTGGAAGGGCTTGTTTCGCTCCGCCACTTAGTACTCTAACTGAGTGGAAAGTGGCGTCATCTGTTGACAAAAATAAAGTTCATCCGGTAATTAGATCTTCGATTTAGCTCTTCTGCGGTCAGAATCCTGGTTGGACCGGGCTTCACAAAACATAAAAAAAACAGTAAAATTTTAAATTCAAGTATTGTAAACTCCTGATTAACTGGGATAGTAGGGAAGATAATTCCCGATTTAACCAATTCCCTGAATAATCTGCAAAATACTCAGAAAATCAGAATTATTAACAATATGCATTTAATATTAAAAAAATTGCATATAGTACATATTATATATTTAAAAAAATAAGTAAATTGCAATATATTCAAATATCCTATTATCTATTGAAAAAAGGAAACAAGAAATTTATTTGTTTGCAATAGAAAATTCATTCAATATTTGTAATTTTAATTTGATACTAATTTTGATCGCCAATTATCTAAGACAGGAATAGTGAATCTCTTTAAGAATGCGTTTCAAAATTGGCTAAATTTTTGTAAAAATTATTCTTCGCGTGCCGATCCGAATGCTGATTTAATTGAAAACTCAAGTTTTCCGTGCCAAAAGTTTACTATTCCTGATCTATGATATAATAAAGAAATGAATCTAGGGCGTTCAAAAATCTTTTAGATATCATCGATAATTAAACATCATTTCCGAGTTGCGGATTAATTCATCCAAAACCCGGTTTAACGCTGTTTTTCACCCCGTGGACACTAAGTGATGGAGGATTTTCATATCCACACTCCCCGGTGGGATCAGCTGACGAATGAAGGCTAAAGTTCAACGAGCCGGGTCCTGACTCCTGAAAAAAATTGAAATGTACTGTACATCGACAGTGATGCAGTAGAGCAGGAACGTTGTTCCGGTTCATTTTTACACGACCCGTACCAGTACAATTAGTTAGAATACATGTATTATAATATCTTTGAGATATAGAATACTCTATTATCTTTGAGCTGTAGAATACCGTATTATAATATCTGATACATGTATTATAATATCTTTGAGCTTAATTGAATAAAATTGCATTATTAATTTTATTAGTTATTAAGTTCATAACTTCAAATTAAAGATAAAACCTCAAAAATATCTTATTTTTAATTAATGAAAGTCTTCAATGAGCAATACAATGTTCACGTAGGGACTTATTAAACTACACATAGAGAGAGTGAGAATACAATGAAATATATATGCATAACATGTACTGCTATTACACACACACAACTCTGCATATTTTATTCTGATTCCGTGTGTACATGCATGTCTTCAATATAGGCAGGGCCGGCGAAAGTGGATGTACAAGTTATGAATCGCACAAAGGGGCTAAACTATAGGGGGCGATAAAAATGACTGAAAAAAATCCACGACGAAAATAATGATTAATATTTTACATTAAGTTATAGAAACAAATTTTTAATTACCAAAATGAAAAAAGTGACACTAGCGTATAATTATTTAATAAAAATATCGTATTGTAAAATAACAATGTAATTTCGAAAACTAAATAATTTATTGCAGGGGTGCGAAATCAGTTTCTGTCAACGTTAGTTTCTGCGAAAAGGCGCGTCATATATCAGCGCCGGCACTGAATATAAGTATACCGTATATATATAGATAGGTAGCGTTCTCTGTACATGTATTGGTAACATTCCGGCACTTCTTTTTTTTAGTACTACACCACTGTATATCGGATCTAGGAACCTAAATCCTCCAGAGTGGAAGCACATTAAGCCTCCATCGCAGCCATCCGACTAAAGAAAATTGCAGACAAAATCAACATGAAAATAGCCAAAAGTAGTTTTGTCTAAAATAATTGCTTTTCAAAGTATGTCCATGCAGCGCAGGGCATACTCTGCTAGTATGTAATTTAAATAAATATAAAATATTGGAAAACTGGAAATTTAAATATTTCTTCACCGTAAATATTAACATTAATGTATTCTTTAACATCGACTTTTTCGGTTTGTCTGATTATTTCAAATATCTCTTCAATTATTGAATTTTTATGAAATTTATCAAAATCAAATCGTTGAATATTATCTGGCGGAATATCAATTAAAACTGTAGAACTTGAGTGTTTTCAAAAGTCGAGTTGACGAGCTGTTACTAAAGAAAAGATCAGGAAAGCTCGACGTACCTGTGGTTTTTTCTATAACATATTTATTAATGCTTTTCGCAGAATTGCTCGTCAAAGCGGCTAATCGCTAATCAACGTAACTGAAGACAAAAATTATTTGCTGTTGATTTTAGTGATACAAATCTCGATTGGATCAAAATGCACCAAATAAAATGTTCGTGAAAATGAAAACAGTATGTGAAAAAAAGCAATCAAGAATTACAATTAATCAACAGTAATACTTATTTAATGGCGGCCGGATGGCCGAGTGGTAACGCGTTGGCGTACCACGCTGGAGGACCCGGGTTCGCGTCCCGGGTCTGGTCCCGGATTTTTTTCGGGGTGCTGGGCCCGGCCCGGTGATCCCCGTCCTTCACCATCCGGTTTTCGGGGTGCTGGGCCCGGCCCGGTGATCCCCGTCCTTCACTATCCGGCCCCCCTCCACGGGTGTGGGTGCAGCCTGCAGCCCGTGGTTGGAACTGGCCCGTCCCCTTAGTAATTTCCCTGATTGGAAAGGGGACGTAAAATATGCAAAAAAAACACTTATTTAATAAACAAACAAAACAACAAATAACAACGGTTAATAATTTGGCCAATAGACGTAAATGAAAAAAAGATGAATTGATAAAAATAAGTTTAAACATGCTAAAAGAAAAATTGAATGTTATGGGAAACAGCAATATCTGAAACAGATGTCGGGCCAGATGGCCATGTATAAAGCATTCATTTACCACTGAATGATTCCGATTCTATACTTCCAGTTTTCAGGATGGATCCGGATCCGATCTGTTGAATCTCATCCTTCAACCTTCCGGTTGACCCCATCACTGGTGATGGCTAGCGGAATCTCATCCTTCAACCTTCCGGTTGACCCCATCACTGGTGATGGCTAGCGTTAGCGCGGACTCTAAAAATGGCCGCAACCAAAAATATGCCAGGTATGATGTGGCGGAATAAATAAAAGTAACCTAACCTGAAAAAGTATTCTAATTAAAACCCTTTCTAAAAATGCTTTAAAAGATTAAAGTAAAACAGTAAAATAAGATAATTGATTGAAATGTGCTTTGTGTACAATTGCAATCATCATTGATCTGTTGGTTTTCATCCGTCAACTGACTATAGCCAGTAACTGATATCAATTAATCCTTTATCATTACTCATTTAAAAATGGTTGCTAAAATTTAAAAAAATTTCTCCCTAATAACTTTTGAACTAATTGATTTTTATGAAATTCAGACCATCAAAATCAAATTTGAAATAAGATTAACTCTGAAGATCTACTCCTTAAAAATGGCGGTCGTTCGAACTTTCCCTGTAATAACTAATCGGTAAGGAACTATATGATAGATCTCTATAATATTCAACATAGAGTTAAATTCCATTGAAGATGATTTCTCCTATTTTTACTCATTCTAATGTTCGAAAAGAGTATTAATTCTTTACAGAATTGCTCGTTATTCGCGATTTCGTAATTTCATCATCTTACAGTTGCTTTGTATTCGAGTAGATATGGAATATTATAATTGTAATAGAAGTATTGATTTAATAATATGCTTGGATTGAGACTATTAATTTAAAAATTTCTGTGTAATATAATATAGAATTGATATTGTATTCTGTGTTATATAATATTATATTGATATATTAATATATACAGTGGATTCCGCTTAATTGGGACATCGGTTAATTGGGATAGCCGCGTAATTGGGACAAATCTCAAAGAACGAAAACCAAACTAATAATGCGTAATTGGGACAAATCTCAAAGAACGGAAACCAAACTAATAAACTATGTAATTGGGACAAATCTCAAAGAACGGAAACCAAACTAATAAACTAATAAAAACAGTCGATTCTGCTTAATTGGACCACCAGGCCAAATCTCAAAGAATGGAAACCAAACTAATAAACTAATACATAATATTATTATTAATACAGTGGATTCCGCTTAACTGGGGCAACGCATAATTGCGCCAAATCTCAAAGAACGGAAACCAAACTAATAAACTAATACATAATTTAAGGACAACTTTTCGCATAATTGGGACAGTAGCAGAAAAGGAATTTTCATTTTTTGATATATTTTAGGGATTTTTCGAAAATATGGCTACACACACATACACTAATCTTTGTCAAGATGTCAAGAAAGGATTTTACACTCAAATAAAATTGCTTGGCAGAATAAAATTAAAAGCCAGCCATTTAATACAAGCACTGCTTGGCTGAATGAAATTAAAAGCCAGCCATTTAATATAAACCATGATAGACTCGTTGAAATAAACCAAAATCTACCATAGACGCGTCTCCTACAAGAAAATCAACTGCGTAAGGAGTGGGCATAACAGAAAGAAATTCCAGGAACATCGAAAAGAAAACGTGATGGAAAGGATTCAGAAGTCGAAGAAGCATTAAATCAATGGATTTCTATAGTTAGTGGGCGAGCGAGAATATTAGCGGCCCAGTATTGAAGAGGGAGATCGGTAAAAAAATAATAATTAGGTACCTATTTTAATAAATCATTAGGTCAATTTTAGTTTTAGCTAGGCTAGTACTTATTTGTATGAAAGTGCATTTTCTAACATGAAGGTAGTTAAAAATCGATTCGGAACCTGCCTTGGAGATTCTTCTTTTACATATTCTGCAGATAGCTACAACAAGAATGGATGTAAATATCCAGCCCTTGTAAATGCTGCTGCCCGCCCTCATTTATCACATTAAATAGGTACATACATACTATTTTTATATATTTTAACTATTTATATTTTATAAATTTCTATTAACATACTTATTGGATGCAATCTGGTAAATATAATTTTGTAATAAGGTTTGCTAATCTGGAAATAAAATTGGTTTGAAAAAAGCGTTATATTTATGCATTCCGTTTGTTGAGACAATTGCATATCAAAGCCCTTCCCCTTTTTTTGTAATGCAGCCCTCCATATCTCTAGTAAACACGGCTATGGCCCTCGGGTTCATTATAATTGGACAGCCTTATTCTAGAGCTTAGATGTTAGTGTGGTAGTGATTATAGCCATTCATTCGTGTGAGCAACGTGGACGTTGATCTGCTTTATCTAAGTCAATTATTAAAAAATTCATATTATATTTCTTCATGCTTACAAAATTTACAACCGTTTTTCTATAATAAGAATATAAGATAAGAACGAGGGATTCTTTTAAAGTAGCTGTTATGTATGAATAATGTAATATCTATAGCAGTGTTCTAACCCTAAATTAAGACCATGCATTCAATCAGTAAAGAACACGTGGCTGCTTAATCCTATCAAAAATAATTGGGTGAGATGGTGAAGGCTCTATTTTTTATTAATGTCCTCATTTTCTTTCATTTTCATGGCCTAATATCGATGACGATCCTAAGCTTTTCTTGTCAGCGTTATCAGTTTTAAATCTCCTCCTTAATGTGGTACAGGGCACCCCAAATGCCTGGCCACTTCATTTAAGCTTATATTTTGCCATCTCTTACTGAATTTATAAGTGAAGCAGCTGCTTTTCAGTCCTTATGCCTTTGCGTTTGTAATCGATAGGCATCTATAAAGAAATATTATTTTACAGTCGGGATAGATAGCTTGCACCATCTCACCCAACATAGTCGAGCGAGATGGTTTTTCTTTTCAACTTTTTAAAAATTGTTTATTTTGTTACTTTTTTTCATTTTGATTAACTAATTTTTGGCATTACTTTGTGCATAAGGTTCCATGTAAGCTATTTTGAATAATAATAGTTTTTGGTTATGAATATTAATAAAATTTTATCAGTAAACAAAAAAAGGAGCGCCATATCTCCCGGTTTTATCCTCTCTTTTTTTATAAATCCCCAAAAATGTTAATTAATATATATAGCATATGCTTATGTTAAATATACTAAAATATTATCTCCTGTAATAGTTATGTAACTGTTTGATAGATCCCTGTTAATTTTCTTTTGAGTTCCAAAAATACTTTTACTTTCATTGCATTCCAAGCAGGACAAGCATTCTCTAATTTGTATCTTTTCCGTGCATTTTCTACACGTGCGAACATTTCTCGGTTGGGGGAGTTTACCAAACTTATATCTGACAGCACGGTATGACAGTGTCGACAGTTGACAGGGATATTTCCTAAATCGGCCTGTCACCTTAGAGTTCTCGGAATAAAAGCAAAAATCTTTTTTAGAGAACAATGAAATCTTTATTCGAAAAATTACACGCGACTATTCTCACAATTATTGATTAAGCAACCCCTATTAATACACGGAATTTATTTATGTATACAGTATATATTATTATTATTAGAAATAAATAAATATGTACCATGTTTTATGATCAAATATTATTGTTCGATTAAAACAGTTTCGCAATATTTATTAAGAAATAATATCCTATAACAATTTCAAAACACGTAGATGATTAATAAAATACTTTAAATTAATTATGCAAAACAAGTACAATAGAAATTATAAACATTTTTAATGATTTATTATTTCAATATTCAATGAATCACAATATTAATTGAAGTCAGTGCCGGTTCTAGAGCTTTATCTCCTCGAGAGAAAATTTTCGTAGCGCCCCCTTAAGCCATCGGTTTTGAAAAATAAAATTTATAAAAAAACATCGCACTTTACAAACTTTTATTTTTTAAAACAATATTTTAACAAAATTTATACGCTATATTTTAATTAAAAATTGATTTTGCAGGATTTTTTTATTGTTAACTTGGAATAATCTGTAATTTGTGCAATATCGTTTTCGATGGAAAGAGTTGTTAAGTTGTGTCAAGTTTTCTTGGGAAGTCGATGATCGAATTTATGTTTTAATTAATTTTTAATTTGAGAAACTTCTTTCGTTACTAGCGACAGAAACAGGTGTTGTTAATAAAATTCTTAATGCAATCCAAATAATTAATTAACAAATTTCTAAAAAACTGCTAAAATCCGAATTTAACTATTACCAAAACTCTGTTAGGAAGCACTTAAAGCAGTACGATAAAAACAAAGTTTACTTATGTTGTAACCGAAAGTATCCCGGTCAAGTAAACTTTGTTTTTATCCTACTGCTTTAAGTGCTTCCTAACAGAGTTTTGGTATTAGCAAGTCAAATATTCGAATAAAGATCTTGCATTTCGTTCTGTTCAATAAAATTTAGAACTTACGGCATATTTTATATCTTAAAAAAACTTTTAATACTAATAAGCTCATTCCACAAAACATTTTTGCATGATTCCTTGCACTTCGGAGGGGAACACCGGGCGGCCGCTCACCGTTTAAATTGTGTATAAAAAGTAGTTGTGTCTTACTGCACCAATAATAACAAAACGCAAAATTCGCCAGCGTCCTGTAGTACCCCTTAAATATCGGCAGCCTGAGCTGGAGTTCCGTTCTAGCGTATGTTGAGCCGGCCCTGATTGAAGTAATTGACCGATAAAATTACTGCTATAAAAAAAATTCATAAATTTATTATTTCACTGTTTGGGTGAGTTCCAAACCACAACAGTAAGTTATCAGTGATTATTCTCTTTTGATGTCAGAAATAACTCAACATCAGTAAATTTCTGGAACGACTTGCTGATTGTGGAGATAAGACAGTTGCTAATATGGTGATGACGAAGACGATAATGAATGTTATAACTTCGTTAGCGTCATTAGAAAGCAGTGGCGTAGCGAGGGGGCAAGGGGGTCTATCATGCCCCGGGCGCCATTCGCTGAGGGGCGCCAAATTCTTATTACGAGTATATTCTATATATTAAATATGTTTTTCTGGGGCGCCTTAAAGGTATCGTGCCCCGGGCGCCAGTTATGCTCGCTACGCCACTGTTAGAAAGCACTAAAATTTATTTGCCAATAAACAACAATGATGATAATGATTTATAATACACTCTAACCTTTAAAATCTTATTATCTAGTAGGAACTACTTTTTCCGCGATAAACCGGATAAACGGTGTAAACCGGTGTCAACATTCTCACCATCTTCTCTCCGCGATTACTATGATGACTGATGAGCTCAACACTGATTGGCTTGTTGAACTTTGGAACGGTTTGCTGAAATTTTTTACTCATCACTGATTAGTCTGTTAAGATTTGGAACGCAACCTTTATTTACATGAATTCTCAATTAAAGCAACAAAATTTGAAAGTTTGCCTACATCAAACTTCACTATTTAATTTTTGCTATTACTGTAAAAATTTTCCACGATCATCTAAAAGATATCTACTACTATGTAACTTTTGAAACTGCAGTCTTTTCCTACATAAAAATACCGAGTTTCCTCATTTAAAAAATCGAATGATGACATCAGAAACAACTATCAATAATAATCGCATCCTACTTTCTTCTGCAGAAAGAAGCACATCGTATGACGTCATTTTCCTGTATCCTACGGATGTAAGGATTTCCCGTTTAAAAAAAAAAAAAAGTCGGAAATAATTTCCTCTCTTACTATATTTTATTGACATTTATGTACTTTCATTTAAAACTATCATTTTAACTTTTATTAAGTTTCAACGATAAATTGAATAAAACATAATTTTGCATTTACGAAACTGATAATTAGAATATTAAGTTATAATATTATCGAATTTATTCCGCCATTATATATATTTTTTTATTATTAAAATATTAATTTATTCTTTAAAAAATTATTTTCTTTTATATTATATTAATTATACGAAATATGCAACTTAATATACTATTCAAATATTATTAGGAAAATAACTTTCGAATAATATATTAACTTGGAGAGGACCAGTGTTGGCTAGGACTATATGAATGTTGGAAGGAAAAAGTATTATTTTATTTTTCTTTAAAATTCAAAATTTCTTTACATTTTGAATAGAAAATTATAACGAATTCTTAGACTGAATATGATCTAGATTTATAGTTCAGAATAATCTATAATTAGAATATCTGAAACAATTTTCACACAAGAATATAGACACGTAAAAATTTCTATGATGTTAATTTTAATAATTAAATGATAACACTTGAGAATGTATTACTTAATATTATTGCATAAATTATTATTTTTTAATTATAAGAAAGTTTGAATTAAAAATAGATTTTTTGGATAATTTGGCTCCATTAAATGTAAAAGCTTCATTATTAAAAAATGGTTTAAAAAATGAATTTTTTTATATTTTTCTAGTCACTTTAAAGTATTCATACTTGCATGTTAGATTCAAAAGAAGGTTTGAAAGCAAATTAAATGATTTTCATCACAAAATATTATTAAATTACTGCATAGTTTAATGGCTAAAATAAAATTTTAAACCATAAAAAATGGTTTAAAAATGAATTTTTGTTTCTCTAATCACTTTAGAGTATTCATACTTGCATGTTAGATTCAAAAGAAGATTTGAAAACAAATTAAATGTTTTTCACTACAAAATATCATCAATTTACTGCATAGTTTAAGGCTAAAATAATTTTTTTTTTAAAGATTTATTTACATATTTTCTAACAGATACATAAATTAAGTTTGTGCAAAACTTTTTTCGTTTTAAATATATGGCGAAAATATGTATGAAAAAAGAATTCATCTATAATTTATTCTCTGATCTTTCCAACGTACTTAAAAAATATATATTTTTCCTTCTTAGAAGATTTATATTAGTTTATCTTGGCTGTAAACAAAATTATATAAATTCAAAATATTCCTTACAAAAATACTGTATATGTAAGTTTATTTATTCATATTTTCAATGTCATTTTATGAAAATATGAATATAAAGAAAGAAGCATTATTTATTCAACATTTAAATAAATATCTTGCACCATTCATTAAAAAATAATACTGATAAAGGACTTATATAAGTTGTCAATTAAGCATGGAAGAAGAAAGGAATTGTGCTTTCAAACTTTTCTACTTGTTAAACAACAATATAAAAATTACGGATAACTTATTAAAAATATTTACAGTGTTCCTATTCTCTCTCACTCTATGAAATCTTGTTCTTATAATAAATGACAGTGACAACTGCCCCGACATCATTTTTTCTTCTTTCTAACTTTTAAAAATATCCACGGTACAAAATGGCTATCAAATATTTATATTAATAAAATTAGCTAATGTATATCACTCTGTAGTGGGGGCCAGTGAAGGATAAATCGAAAAATAGAGCGAAGAGAGGCAACGCATATAAGTGCTAAGTCAGACAGGACATAGACTGATTGCAAAGAGATGCATGACTGTATAAGCATTTTAATTATCATTCACGTCAGTTTTCGAAATTGCACACACATATTCATGACACCTACATACAGTTCTTCCTTAAATTATTATTGATAGTAGAAATTTTATTAAAAAAACTAATAAAATTTCCACATTTTTTTTAGAGAGCAAATGAACGCTTAGATGATGTATGGGACCTAATTTGAAAATTCCTTCTGTTTGCTCCAGTTTTTTCTATTTTTAGAAACGCATACGTAGTTTTAAAGAATCGTGAAAAAAATAATGTTCCTTGCAATTATGATTTTCGAGAAAATTCTATAAAAAGTTATCGATTCGAACGAATTTTCCGCATTGTGCTGCCATATACCATTTTAATTGTCCGATGTTACCGGTTGCGTAAGTAGCAATAAAATTTATTACTTTTTAAATTAGCAATAACTTAAATACGATTTAAATTATAAAAAATATATAAAATAGAATTGTTAACAATATTCATAAAAAAAAACAATGAAAAGAAAAATTTTAATTTATGCAATTATGCAAAACAATATTATTATTTTTATTTATTATTATCGATTTGTAGTACTAGTAAACAACACCAGGCGGCGCAAAAGAATGAAGGATTGAATTGTGTTGGTTGGCTTTCAGTCATAAAACACGTGTTGAGTGGTGAAGACCTTGCTGGTCCAAGTAAGTACTGTATATGTTTATTATATTAAATTGATTGATTCCAGACCGCAATTATTAAATTTCTTCTAAAGATCTTGTTATAATTATCAAAAAATATTTTAAAAAAAATGATAAAATAAGTTTTAAATTAAATTTATCGAACAATTCGCGAAATGATTAAATATTAAAAAAAAGTTATTAAAAAACTTAACTGGTATCAGTGTATAAAGCTCATAAACACCTTTACAATTCGTCATTTGGACACACGTTCAGTAAAAGGAGTCGGTGTAACTTTGATCGTGTTTATAAAACTGTCCAATGGCCTAATTGGTAAGAAACATTCTCTCCTTCTTCCTTAAACTGGTGACGTCAGTGTAATTTCCTACTTAAAAACTGTTTAAAAATGATATAAATATTAAAAGTGAAAGTTAATTTTCTCAGTTTCTGATGAAGGAAGGATGTTATAAGGGAAGTAGACGTTTAATAAAGATGATATCATTGATTATTAATAACGCGTATTTAACGATTGTTAATATTACTTATCTTTTTAATATTGTTTTAAAGATTAAATAAATTTTTTTTTTTATCATTGATATAATATTTGATATATATACATATAAATAAATTATAGCATTATAAAATAAAGCAAAAAAAAAAAAAATGCATTTTTTAAAAATTATTTTACGAATTTTCGAAGATTATTTTATGAATTAAACAACGATAGAATGTTTACAACAGGAAAGAATGCTTAGTATTTTAGGGAGGAGATACGTACTCCCAAAATTATCAGCTCCAGGGCCTGGAAGGTGGGATCTGTAAAATGTGCAGTTTCATTTGGAATGACACCTGCAAATAGTCGAAAAATAAAGCAATTTTAGTTACAGAATTGTCGATATTTTAATATATAATTCATAAAATCACAGCAATGATGCAGTTTCTTTATCGCCATGCAAGATAGTAGCAGTTTAAACACGAATTTTCTTGTCACAGGAAGGTTGTGTTTCACTTTAAACATTTAAATGAGAATGTTTTAATTAGTGAATCATATATACAAACAAAGAAGTAATTAAACATCAAGAACTGTTAACAAAACAAATTCGTCATCGTTCATGAAATATAAAGAGGAAGATGATTACTCATTCATTGCAACAGACACTTGGTTTTTTTTTAATGCAGTACAGTACTAGAAATGTTATCTGCTGTGTGTCTGTCCTTGATTCGAAATAAAGATTCCAGTTATAAATAAATTAACCCAACTTTTATTAAATTTTACTTGGGAGAATTTTTTTGCTTCTATCACATTTTGATTTTTAACTGGTGTCGGCATAGAAATAGAACTGTCAAGACCTTGGAGAAAGACAAAAAAAAACAACTAAAACAAAGGAAAACAGGTACATTACTTCCAGCTGCTATAGGAAAATAACAATTTAATTCCCTCATTCATACTCTAAGTAACAATTTCTATAAGTTAGAGGATATGTTTATATTCCTCACCCTGAAATCTATGTCAAAACAAAAAGATTGACAGCAACATAAACTAACATTAAAGCGTAGCACCAGTGGCCGTTGGACTAGAATATTGTAATTGTATCTAAAAATAGAAAAATAACCTATCATGTTGTTATTTAACAAAGAACAGATATTAATAATAAAGCAAGGTATCATTAGCAGCTAAATATTTTGAATATTCCAGTTTATTTAAAGCTACAAACAAGTTTTATTTTATTTAAAAATCCTGAATGCTGTGCAGAATTTATTTTAATGTGATGCAAAAGAAAGGGAGTCGTAACCATCTTAAGTCAGTAATAATCAGGTAATTCGTCTTCGATCGCATAAAATATGCAATATATATAGGATTAAATATTTGAAGTAAGAAAAGGTAACAGTGTAAACTAAAAAATGACGCCAGACAAAAAAAAGTTGACGCCACAACAGCAATGACAGAGCCATATGTCGCTGACAACTTGTTAATGACTCAGACCATATTAAGAGGATGGGAGATTATCTATAATTGGTGCCTGGGAAATTCGGGAGTCTAGAATAATACTTTTAAAAATTAAAAAAAAATTTTCACGAAATTCATTCTATGAAGGATAGAAAAAAATGCAAATTTTATTATTGTTGTTGTTATTTTTTATTTTTTTTGCTTGTTTTGCTATCGGAATGTGGCTGAGGAACTGATAAGTTACTGAGATTCATTTTTACAAATATTGGATTACTCGTCTAATATAAATATTAGACGAGTAATCCAACATTTATTATAATTATTTATTAAAATTGTATTTATACTCGTCTAATATATGCGTAAAAAAAAAAAAGAAAGATATTACAGGATGAAGAAAAACTTCGTCGTAAAATTTTGTGTACTGACAGGGGACCTGGAAACAAGTCGAATATGGTCTAAATGGCACCGTTTTCAAATTGTAACCCTTTAAATCTAGCCAATCACTACCGAGTACACAAAGCGTCACGACGCGTCGCGTTGCGTCGCTCTCCTATTTACTACCGCGTTAATAAGAATAGACGAGCGACGCGTCTGGGTATGCGACGAAGTTTTTCTTCACCCTATATATTGATTTATTTTTAACAAATGTTGGATTACACGTAATATATGAATCAATACATATTCAGTATATCTTTTTTTATATATTACGAATTTATTCATAATAAAAAAGAGAAGATATATCGAGTTACAGAAACAAATAAATAAAAAAATAAACTGCTAATAAAAATATCTGCAAACAGTTAGTAGAAATTCGATACAGATATACGAAATTCGTGCAGTGTAATAAAAAAAAATATATATTTCGGTTTGTTTATTATTTAAATGCCGAAGATATATAAAACATCCGGAGGTTAACATATGGGAATTTGTTTCCACCTTCTGCTACAATACGTGAGTCCATTCTACTTTCGCAGATGCGTCATTCTATACATAGAAAATCGCGCTCGATTTTCTTACAGGGTTTATTTATCCAAGGCTGTCTCATCCGGTGTTTCTTTAAATTATTTGGCACGTCGGAGACTGCGCAGTAACGACTTATTTTTTAATAAAAGAGTTTGACAGTCGGATATTGAAGCATTGACCCGTAATAGTAATTTAGTTTCGGAGATAAGGCGGATTATAAAACACAATGACTTCACGGTTTTCCATTAGAAACAAGATATATCACTTTATATACTTCGAGTGGCTTCTTATCGATAGTTTTAAAACTTAATCGAGTTGTTTTTAGTGCTAAAAATGACATTTGGAACTTGTTGTAGCATTAAATATCGGAGTTTTGTAGGATTTTAAGTGTATAAACTGTTTTTAATTGTTTAGAAATATTCATTTTAAATTTTTAATTGGAAATCTGGAGTGATTAGATTAGAGAATGTTTTTAAGTCTGGTCCTGTTTTTATAACGGTCTCGAGTGCAGAAGTTGATTTATTTCATCAGTGAGAGGGTGAGGATTTAATACAAAAGTTAGTTTTTTTTTTTTATAATTTCAGTCTGAAAGCTCTCTTATAAGTTGATTTATCTGAACAGTATAGTATAGCTCCTTTACTAGAAAACAAAATTTTTCTCTAACGTTTCGTTCTCTAACATCGTAAGTATGATAGAGTGTTAAATAAAGTGACCAAACGTCCCGGATTAGTCGGGACAGTCCCGTTTTTGAACCTCTGTCCTGAATTATCCAGTTATTTTACTTATAAGTAAATAGTTCATAGTAAAAATTTAAAAAAAAAAATAGATTTTTGAGGAATTTTCCTTCCTAATTTTCACTATACATAGAATATGGTTACCCTAATACTATAATTTGACGTCAGCATCGGAAGGCAGTATTAAGTCTATGGGAGCGGCGTATTACCAACTTTTGAGCGGTATAAATGCGCACGGAACAGTCGATTTCGATATAAAAGGTAACAGTGTCGGTAAGAACAGTGTTTATTTTTATGTAACGTGCCTTTGGATTTTCAGTTTTTAATTTCGAAGTGAACATTAAACGAAATTTATTTCGTTCGATGGCTAATCATGCAGTCTTTCGAAAACGACTTAAAATTATAACACTCTGCCATTTTATAACTGTTAGAATCGATTGAAAGGTGCAAAACATCATTACGCATCTTATCGTATATATTATAGACACGCAGATAATTTACTATTGTCCGTCCACGAAAGCCGCGCCTAGCTAAGGTGGATGAGTCCAAACGCGAAAGGAAAAACGCAGTCGGTATAATGAAGGGTGGGAATAGTTTCGGTTTCGATTATACTATTTCCAATATCGAAACTAATCATTTAGCATTCGACATTACAATAAACTTCCATTCAACTTCAGTTATCTTCCGTTTGAAAACATCAATGTGCGAAGCTGTCATCCCTATTTCGTCACTGGACTCGTTCAGTTAGCGCACGCGTACTTGCGTCGATGATCGCGGCTAAGCTGGACGTACAGTACATATTAAAATCATGTTATTAATCGTAATTTTATTCGTAGCTTACAGCTTATTTGCCAGAATTGTCATTATTTTATGGCAATTTACTGTAAGATCGCGAATAATTTAGTGGACTATATCAGCGTAGTGATATAAATGAACTTTGGCTCTCCCATAGACTCAATACTGTCTTCCGATGCTGTCGTCAAGTGTAGAAAACAAAATTTTTCTCTAACATCCTATTAAAAGTTTGATAGGCTGCTAAAAGTAATTAATGTTTTACAACAATACAATTCAACACATGAACGATAATTTATTTATCGGTATATTGATATTTATCCTGCATTTATTTAAAATTTCTGAAGAACTAGTCAAAAATTCCAATTAGTTTAACGTCAAGCTCGATGAATCCTTACAATTGAATATAAACAACATACAGGATATATATGTACTGCAATTGTGTTTCAGAAATTCCACCAAGATAAAAACGATTTGTAAAATCACAAAAGCGGAAAAAATTCACATTAAAATTGTTATAAATGCATTTAAATTCCACGTTGTCGTAATTCATAAAAATTGCTTTAAATATTATTTTTTACCAGGATTTGTTATTTTATCCTTGGAAACAAATTAGTGTAAATTAGATTGAAGGAAATATAAAAGAAGAAAACATCTCGATTGATATACACGTGACCTAAATAATTAGCATTTATTAAATTAAACAGTAAATAATCATGATTAATTTTTAAATAGCTGTTTGTTACTCATAATCGGTTGATAGAAACACTTCGTAACTCGAATAATTTTACGAAACTTTCAGTTTGATATTTATTTCTGTGTTACAGTGGGGGAGGTTGCGCAAGTTTCTAATAAATGCAGTAATTATCTCTATACTAGGAATGTGCTTTTCATTCAAAAGGAAGACTGTGCATTCTACGTATTGTAACAGAAATAGTTTTGAATAAATTATATTCTATAAAATAATTCATGTTAAAGAAATTTTGTATGATTTAACAAAGATACGTTTAATAATTTTGGTATATTAAATAATTGAAAGTTGCACTTTTCCAAGCAATTTTTGGTATCGATGCTCTCGGTTTTTTAATACCACTACTGTGATTACTAAGTGGCGACCATTCATGCTCCATCATGGATTGCCATGTTTTATGAAGATGGGGATCGAAGAACTAAGCCCAGCTCCTAATGAAAAAATTCTAAGTAGGAGACTTCTTTGATCTAGAATTTTCTGGTGGAAAGCTGAAAGAGTCTAGGTTATTTTTGGTTAAGACGCCATGTCGCACTAGGGATATTTTATATCTAGCGGTGGCCACTTATAGAGCCCATCATAGGCTGGCCAACACCCATGATGGGGAAACCGGATGGGGTTCAACAGGTCGCCTCCTAAAAAACTGGAAGCGTGGGACCCGGATCCTCTAGAGTGGCAAGCCATCCGGCAGACCTGAAAGAGTCTAGACCAGGGATGACAAACCTATGGCGCTTGTGCCAAGATGGCGCATTGCATGATTAGAAGTGCTGCACTGAACCTCAGAGAAATTTTTAAAATTTCTTATTCAATTTATTTATATACACTATATTATAAATCTGAAATGCCTGTGCGCGCCTGTTCACTTATAACGCAAGAACGGCTGAATGGACTTTTATGAAACAACTTTTGTTTGTTAGAGGATTTACGCAAGAAGGTTTAAAGACAGGGTATTATTAGAAATTGATTTTATATATTGTAATTAGCGCAAATTATTTGATATAAAAAGTTAAGATGGAAGTTAACGCTGTTTGAGCAACCTCATTGGGTTAAATTGACCACGTGACATGTTTGCTGGCCGATATCATTGGATTACTATGATCGTGTCTTTGCTAACTAAGCAGTCTCATTCGATCATGATGGCCTCGTGATTATTGCACATGACTCCAATGAGACTGCTCAGTTACTTAATTAATGGCGGATAGCGAGTACTATTGAACTTCAGATTTCATATTAAAAGATTTTTAATTTTTTTTTATCTTAGTCTAATTTTCTATTGATTATAGCTTACATTAGCTTAAGTTAAACTTTGATTAGGTTTAGTGACACGTGGTAATTGCTAATAGAGATATTTAATCATACACACACACAAATTTAACTGTTAAATATATCCATGTTATCATATTTTAGAAGGGTTATATGTTTGTATGGCGCATCTTTACTAAAAAATAAAAAAAGTGATGCATGAATACGATGACCATATTTTTGAGAGCGAAATCGGGACAAAAAGAAGGTTGGAATTATAACAACACGCAAACATTAAAAAATAACATAATTCTTGTATTGGATTATTTCATAAATTATATATTGAAAGACAAAAACGTACAAACTATGCTTTATAAATTCAAACTGCATTCTACCATGACGTATCACCAAACGCAATACTCACGTGATCGCAATAGTCAAATGAAACTCTTCAGCGACTGTATGACGCGAATGTTGAAAACAAATAAGATTCATTTCACGTGGTGATTGCAATCCAATGAGATCGCGTTATATAGATAATCGAGCACAGCGTTATCTGTGTAACGCTGTACATAATCGAGAAACTATGTATATATAATTACAACTTATTATTAAAAGAAAAAATTAGAAACTTAATTGCAAAAGACCCATTTTTATCTTATTTGATGCTATATAATTTATATATATGTTACCGGTAAAGTATGAAAAGCAGGCATTGTATATAATGCCTAGGCATTATATAGAATGACAGATGCTATATAATGCCTAGGCATTATATAGAATGACAGATGCTATTTCGGCAAAGTATTAAAAGAGAGTCATGAAATCAATATATGAAAATACACGAAAGATGTTCCTTTTAATTTTTATAAATAAATATTAATTTAACTTTAAAAATATCAATAATTTTGTCAAACGGTGCAAAATATAATTGATTCATTGTCTCTCAAAAATAAAAACTATTTATCTGATGAATTATATTTTGAGCAGATTTTAGGAATATTTTCTAAGTGAGCTGAACATTTTAAAATTGTCTGCATATTTTTCGAGGAAAAATCAAAATCTGTGAAGTTTTTTTGAATGATTTACCTTAAAATGTTTTTAAACCAAATATTGCGATTGGCTATATCTTCATCAATTATCGATAGTAACAGTAGAACCTTCGATAACATTCCTGATAAGAACAGAATTAATGATTCACTTATTCAATATCATCATCATCTTAAAAAATACTCACTTTATTCTGCAAAATTCCATTTATAGTATACCAATGGCTAAGATCTTCTGGTCTTATATTTACATTAAAAATGAGAGTTTTATCTACTTCTGTTATAAATCCAAGATCAATTAATAACCTTCTACTATTCATTTAAACTTTTTTCGATATTTTCTGGTAACATTCATATATATAGTAAGCGTGCTTAATTCAAATTAAAAAAAAATTCACCCATCGTTAATTTATTTGAGTACTCAGAAAATATTTTCAGTATATTAAATAAAAATACAATGGATTCTGCAAAAGTTGTGTTAATTAATTTAAATAGAAATTTTTCCCCACATGTTCCAAGAGATAAAATAAAATCAATTCATTTACACACAATTTTTAAAAATTAAATGGTTCGAAAGCTGGGGTGTAAAAGCCCAACCATAATAGTAAATGTAAACGATTATTCTTCGTTTACATTTATTCTTAGTCTTTTCATGATTTCATTTTGCCTCAACGTGGGACTATATTCTGCAATCGGTTTAGATCCGGCACTGAGCGGAAGTATTTTATATTCTGCCTAAATAGCATTTGCCATTCTATATAATGCCTAGGCAAAGTATATGTAATATTAATCGTTTCATATTTTGCCTTAAAATGCCAGGCATTCTATATATTGCCTAGGCATTCTATACAATGCCACGCCAGGCATTCTATACAATGCCTGCTTTTCATACATTGCCAGTAACATATGCAAATACGGGACTAAAAAATCAAATACAGAACATTTATACGTTAAAAAAATTTCGGGGATACGTTGCTGAAATACAGAACTGTCCCCGGAAATATAGGATGGATGGTCACCGTATGCATGAACTATAAAAGGTAGGCCAGCCCTGGTCTAGACCATTCATGCAATTAATAATTTGTGTCAGCTGGTAGCGTATAAATGTGGCATACTTTCATCCTGAGAGATTTTTCAGATTTTATTCAAGAGGGTTCCAGGCCCAGTTCGTAGAACTCCATCCTTCACCAGACGACCGCCCCTATCATTAGTATAGGTGGTGTTTGGTGAGCACTGGAATGCCTACTGATTGAAAAGCAAGGTAAAACGATAAAAAAGATCATAGTACTCTATTAGTTATTATATTTATTAATGTAGAATTAATTTTATTGAAATATTTCAAACATTGGCATTTAAGAATTTTTATTAATTTTTATAGTACTTAATCATTGTTAACTTTTAGATGATTATGTTATTCTTGAAGATGACTAATCTATCGATGACTTATGTTATTTAAAACAACTTTTGAATAGTCTCTATAAAGAAAACATTTTAAAATTTGTTTCTCAGATATTTATAACATAAACTATAATTACCTATCTGTAGACATAAACTAATTTCTAAGAATTGTGCATAAAAATGCCATTTTTATGAAATTTTATACGTTATTAAGCCATTCAAATAGCTAATTAAATAATGTAATTCTTTTTATCAGTACTTTATCAGTAACGTATATATATCAATATATAGATATATTATCAAATATATTTATTATTGTTGATGATAATGCGATAAATTAATCCAATCAGATATTAAAAATATTAATATTAAATACTGTACAGTATAATAAAATCAATAAAATAAAAAATAAAGAACCCTGATTTTATTTATGCCTTAGTTTCAGGAATATTTCAAGTATGGCAATGCAATTACTATGCTCTTTAATTATTTAATCATTACACGAAAAGGATGTGGAATCAAATTCTGGTGCAATCATTTCTTCAAGAAACTATACAGACTAGCTGATTACGTCACATAAGCTGAATGATCTCATACGATTTCACGTCCGTCGAAAGATTCATGAATGGATCCTTAATCTTTCAGAATCCGATTTGCATCCCACACTCTAAATTCTTCAGAGAGAATTTGATTTGTTAATCCTATCCTTGTCAGCCGGATACCATGGCTCATAAAAGTCTGAAGACGTTGCCCTATAGGACTAAATACCCTGCTCCACCAAGAAGGTACTAAGAGGTCCTTCTGCGAGCCGGCCCTCCGAGTAGATGATCTTTTTAACTTTAGGCCTCTTGTGCATCGTATTGCTATAGCAACTGATACTAGCCGGGTTAGGTGGTATTCAACACCACAAACAATTGGTCCCGAAGGATCAGTAAAGACAATCCACAGCGAAAGCAAAGTTCAACGGCGGTAGGTCCTCCTGCTATAGTAGGAACCTCTAATAGGTTGGCTCGCCCTAGACAAAGTCGACAATCGGCCGAGCGCAGCTGTAAACTGTGGGGCTTACCACCCTGGAGGATCCGGGATGGTAAGCTCCAGAAAAACTGGAGGGGTCCGGGCCCGGCCGTTGAGTCACATCCTTCAACTATCTGTGATCCCATCATGAGTGTTGGTGGCTCTATAAGTTGCCGCTGCCAGATACAGAATATCCCTAGTGCAATATGGCGGCTTAACCTATCCTAACCGAGCGCAGCTATGCGCAAGTTCCTTGATCGTATGCTGCTCAAACTTCTGTCTCAGAAAGCGCATGCTATCCTATTGTCTGCCAATCTGCAATCGGACGGATGACCATGGTAAAAGAATGCTGTATTTTCATTCTGGGATCTGAGTTCAATTCCCAGCTCCCATAATTCCAGTTTTTCTTGAAGTTGGTCCGTGCCAGCTTGTTGAACCCCTCCTCCACCTGACAGCTGATCTCATCCAAGAATATGAGTGGTCCATGATGAGCACTGAATGCCCCATCGCTTAGTACCCACCAGGTAGAAAGCAACATTAAATCACACAGGAAAGATTGCCTTTCTTAAAATCTGACCAGTCCCATCACATTGATCAACCTGTGTGGATTCTGAAATGGCTGTCTTATATAGCTTGAGTCGATTCGATTATATAAAATAATTAACCGATTCCATTGGCTTACTTTTCTATTTATTCCTCAGGCAAATATGGTAACAATATTTTAATTGAGATTAGGCTGCAAATTCAAGGGCTAGAGGTTCATCCTCAGACGATAAATCGAGCGGGTAGAGAGGATTGATCAGGCAACTGGACTCTTCAATCCATCCGCTTGATCTACCATTTGAAGATGTTTTTCCAGCTGCTTGAATTCAATTAAACTCGATTCTTCATTCCAGACATGATCAACCGTATGAAGAAGCATCATGGGCGAGTAGCATGATGATGATGATGTTTCGTGACTATTCAACATCTATGCGCATATAAAACTAATCATAAATTAATATTTTCATACCTGTTTAAGTATAGAATTTTGAATAGAAAAGATAGAAAATACAGGGCGATCATAAAATAACTGTTAAACTCTATTAATATGAGGAACAAACGTTGATAAATACAAGAAGTTAGATTTTTAACGAAAAATTACGTGCTATCTTATAAATTTTTAGCAAAGTATCAAAAACAATCCAAGAACCTCCTTGAATTTAAAGAGGCCATCGTAATATTTGTTAGGAACATCATTCCAAATATTTGATAATTTGTTAAGAGTATTCCAAAACAAGATAAAACCTGCAGACGTGTGCCTACACCCACGAAAGGACCATTTCCAGCATCTATAAATTAACTAAGAATTGAAAAATATTATTTTTTGTGTTTATGTACTCTTGTCTCTCATAGTAATATAGGTGTAGTTACTTTGTAATCAGGACGCGACTGCCTTATGTGCAGGATGCATCCTGCACATAAGGCAGTCGCG